>JAYESA010000004.1:248810623-248843123 GCA_036927795.1 Iris macrosiphon | reverse complement strand
CCACCACCACCATCAGTCCGGCCGGCCAAGCCCCGACCATCACAGTGAGTTTCTTCTCCTTCTTCCCTCTTTGGTATTCAATAATACATGTATGTATGTATGTATGTAAGTATAATTAATGCATATGAATATGTATATTATTTATTTTTATTAAATTGTATAATTAAGTATGTATTTAATTAATTCTTTAAATACATGAATATGTATAGCATTTATTTAATTAATATTTAAACTCATAATGTATAGTATATATATAATGCATTAGTATGTTAATGTAATTAATGTATTAGTATGATTAATATAATGTATAGTGTACCTATAATTGGTATATGTGTATACATATATTCTATATATATACTTAGTATATTTCAATATATATTTAATTGGTATGTGTAGGTATATTATATATATGTATATATTTTAATCTACTTAGTATATATGTAATACGTATATATAGTATATATAATTAATTTGGTATATGTATATATGCATATTTTGTATACTTAATATATTCACAATATTTCTAATTGGTTTGTATATATGTATATGTATTGGTTTATTTTATATAATATCTATTTAATAAAAAGTATATGCTAGTATAAATTTAATTTGGTGTATTAGTATTAGTATATTAAATGATAATGTTGACTATATATATATATATATTCTAAAATGTATTTTTGGCATATATATGAGTATACATATATAATGTTCCACTAGCAAAAATCAAATATGTATTTAAAAAGCATATATATATATATATATATATTGTAAATACATTTAAATTGGTGTATGTATAAGATATTGTAAGTATTAATAAGTGTAATGTGTTTTACGTATCCCTACTAGATGATCCTAGTTGACTAGTGCCCTGCCTGGCATAGCCCTGAGGCCAGCGTATTTCTATTGTGTGTTAGTGTAGCATCTGATACAAGTGATATTGTGATATATTTTTAGGACTGTTACTTCATCCAGGAGATACTCTGGCACAGGACATCAATAATTACCAGCTAAGGACCCAAGGCAAGTATATTCTCTGATAATTTCCAATTTTTGATAATTCCTATAAAGTTCAATAATCTAGAAATGTTACATCTGAATCCTTGACACTGTGCTACATGGACTAGTATAGCTTGGATCTGCAGGCATGAGATGTTACCTTGATTATCGTATTGACATTGTACACGACATGTATATTAGACATCGTACATGATAGATTGGACTTGCTCGTGTATCATGACGTGTCATGGTTGGATCCACAGTACTAGTTGGGGGCGGGGAAGTAGTTAGTAAGAAATGTGATCATAACCTCTTATTGTAGTATAGAACAATGTAAGTGTTAATCATGCTCTTCACCCATGATTAGCCAGGCCCTATAGCTATCGTACATGTTCCCAAGCCGATCACATTTCAAAACTACTATTTCAAACACTTAGAATAGATTACAGTTCCCTATTTTAAATCATATACTACATCACCCGTATATGATACTGTTTTTTGTTCTTTTCATTTTCATACATGCACTGACTGTATCATATTGCCTATTGCCTGTCTCTTTACATTATCTGTCTCTTTATTTTCCATTTGCATTTATTCACTGTCTTCTCAGTATCTAGCATCATTTGTTTATTACTTTATAGTCCTTATCAATTATATGGAACTGTTATTTGAGATTTGTACTTTGCTCCTTCCTGACTGGAAACAATTTTCCAGACTATGCCTTAGAGGACCGCTGTCCGACACTTTGTGGACCATATGGTGAGTAGCTGCAGACTTGGTAGTTTAGTTGTGATTCCGGGAGGTCTAGTCGGAATTACTATTTTTAGTTAGTTCTTTTAGCAAAATATTTGGTACCGGATTTGTCTCCGGCATTTTCTATGAGACTTGGATATTGTTGAGATAGATTATTACTTTTTGGACTTGTGTTGTATTTAATTTTGTTCGATATCCTATCGTGCTATAATCCTGTGATTGAGTATGTATTCATTTATTTGTGTCATCCATGCCTCCTTATGGAGATTGGATGCTTGTGTGAGATTGGCTAGATAGTATCAAGACCTTGACAGCGTTCTACCGCCGATGCTGCGGCGTAGGCTAGATGTACCCGCGTACTCGTGCCCCAATTCCGGGTGCGGGTCGTGACACATTTTTAGTGGTGGCCCATGCAGGTCAGACTTCGCGAGTTGTGCGATGTCGTAGTAGTGTGACATCCTTGTTATACTACTGCGTGCCTGCGATAGGATCTAGGACATAGGATACTAGGACGAGAGCGAATACTCAATCACAAATTCTTGAGAGATTCCTGGGACGACCCCTTGAGAATCTTATTACAATTTCAAATTTTAATTCCTTTCCCCTTGTTTTCGTCCGTTCTCGCTTGTTGATATTGAGCTTGATTCTTGTCGGCCAGTTGTTAAATTTAAATTCTTGGTATCGTTGTTGAGTTGATTTTATATCGAGATAAATTTTATGGGCTAAAATTTACGGTATCATCTGATGACATATATTGATGAGGACAGTGAGAAAGATAAAACGTCTACTTTGGTTATGGAACCTAGAGTTTATCGCAGCCATTCTAGCTGTCGTGACGAGAACGTAGAAACCAGACTTGGATGTACATACTGTAGTTATGAAACTTAGAGTCTCTCGCAGCCATACCGGTTGGCGTGGCGAAGATTCTAGATGACATGATTACAGAGTTGCATACCTTAGTTATGGAACCTGTCGTTTATCGCACCTATGCTTACTGGCGTGGCGAGGATTCTGTGTGTCATGACTTCTGACAGACGTGTATGATTATCAGGTTGTATCTTAAATTGGTTCTTAAAGTATCATCTCAAGATTTATCTATTTATGTTATTCCAGGACTTTGTTCCATCGCTTCTCTTCTTTACTAGCAGTAAAGATACCTTCCGTCCTTGATCCAGTTCCTTTTGAGCTTCTATTCTTTGAGGATTCCTTGTTAAGTATGATGATTAGTGACTTGTAATTATGTCTGTGTCTTGAGTATTAGTATTGACTGAGTGTTGCTTGTGAGTTGTAAGTACTTCCTAGTTGGACATGTGAGCAGTAGGCATTAATCTAGAGTTAACCCATAGCGTAGTGCCTTGTAGCAATAGTTTTATGATAGGTGTGTTATAGTTAGTATTGGCACTATAGATAGAGGAGAAAGAGTATCAGTGATGATGATCATTTGGAAGTAATAGTGCGAATAATTCGGGCAGTACAATTTTCGTACACAGTTGAGGTTGTAAATGATTGGTGTATTAGTGTGCACCTTGAGTATTAGAGACTGTGAGTATTTATATGTATACTTGTGGATTCAATTTTATTGTTTGAAGAGTGGAATGAATTGTAATTTTTAAGAATTTTAAGGAGTTGAGGTTTTTATGTTATTAAAATGTTTGAGGATTCAAATTGATTCAATGAGCCTAGACAAAGCTGTAAGGATTTTTGAAAGTGATTGAATTTTTGTTTCAGCTTCTGAACATCTGACTTTGAGGAAAGTATATGCATTTTACTTTAAATTGTTCAAGGAGTTAGTTAGAGGACCTTATTATGAGGATAAAATTTTATAATGGAAGAGATATAAATTAGTATATGAGTGGATGAGGTGCATGTGTAAGAATCTGTTGACTTGGGCATGATTGAGATGACACCGCAAACAGACTTGGGTGTCCATTTAGAGCTGTATTAGGGAGAACAGTACTTAGTATGGTGTGTTACATTTGATATGCACTTGAGTGATGAGGATAGCTAGTATCAACAATTATAGTAGGCAAGAGAGCTAGCAGTGAGTGTGCTGGTAGTAAAAACTAGAGTACTAAAGAGATAGAGGTATCAAACCTTGGATGCATTTTTGAATCATGATTATATTAGAGATTCTTGGCATCAGATTTAAGTGTTTATAGACATGTGTGTGCAATATGGATATATTCATGGATCTTGTGGATAAATGACTAGTTGATATGGGTACCAGTGTACAGGAATAGGAATTAGTTAGTGAATATGCTAGAGTTAAGCGTATGTTAGAGATAGGAGATACTGCAGGTAATGTGTTAGCAAGTTCTGTTCTTTCCTTCCTTCCGTCCCTATCTACTTGATTGATTGATTGATTCCTTAGTACAAGTTGTATGCATGATTTTTCTTGTTATAATGTAGTTAGTAGTACACCCTGATACAGAGACTGCAATACCATGACAAAAGACACCATGACCATACATATTCTCCTTAGATTGCATGTTGTATGATTATAGGAAAGATTTTCTTAGACCATGATTATTGGGGTTTAACCATGACGAAGATTCATGAAGGAGTTATGACTTGACAAGAGAGACAAGATGATTAAAATTCGAGGATAACCATTGATTTAAATATAGGGTTAAGAAATTAATATTTCATAATTGGTGGCTTATTAATTCCAGGAAGATTATGATGTGATTAAATTGGTTATAAAAAAAAAAATTTAAATTTTGGAAGATTACCAATATATTTATTTGATTACAAGTTATGAATTTTAGAATTTTATATTTGGATGTTGCAATTAGAGAATCCTTAAGTATCGCATTGTTGAGTATTTTGAGGAAGAGAAAATCGAGGAATAAAATTTTTGATGGATTAATGTTTGAATTCAATTTTGGGACGAGATTTAAATTTTATATGTGCATTGATAAAAAAAAAAAAAATCAAATTTAGGAGTGGATATTAAATTCTGAGTATTGGATTATTAACTAAAACTTTCAAGGAAAATTTTAATAAAGAGGGACTTTCATTTTATTTCGAGGATTTTCAGGAATGCAATAAATTCAGAACTTTTAAAAAATGGTGAAAAGACATCGTGGATTATTACCTGATTTCGTAGTTGATGAATTTAAAATTGAGGGAAATAATAATGTGTATGAATAAATGCTACTATGAGGACTTTAAATTTCGAGGACGAAATTCTTTTAAGGAGGGTAGACTTGTCACTACCATATTTCAAAAACAGGGGTAATTTTGACTTTCTATAATATTTAATATTAATGTAGTTACAATTAATTAATTGCATGATAGTATATTTGATTTTAAATAAATGTGTGATGTGTAATTTAAATATAATATTATATACACTGTCCATTTATTTGAGCTAGCAGACTTGACCTAGAAGCCCAGTAGATGAACGCCTGTCCGAATTATGGAATTCTGCATTTAATTGTTTTATCTAGAATTTATTATAGGAGATTGTAATTAATTACCGTATTTTATTTAATTATTGCGCATTGCCTTTGCTTCGATATTTGGAGCGCTATCCTAGCTTTTGTCTTCCAACAAATTTCACAATCTTGCCCTAGACATGCCCGTCTTCCATTCTACTATTTTTGCAACTCATAATTATGCTCTCTGTGCATTATTTCTAGCCGCACAAAAATCGTCGCGGACGTTATTTAAAATCCCTATTTTTGTATCGTTGTGCGTTCCAATTTAAAATTGGGGACAATCTTGACCTATTTTTCGTGCGGCCCAAATTAGGGTAATATTCTGTTCTGAGTCTTCTTCATTATTGGTATAGATGACCTGACCTGATTCTGGCCCCATGTACTCCTAATTAATTTTAGAACACAACTTGCATTTATTTCTAATTAAATTGAGGATACTATTTTAACCAATTCTAAAAATCCCAATTTAATTCCAGCGCCCTGCTATTTGAGCCCGTACCGATCATACAGCGCCCCCTGACCCTACAAAATATCGGACACCGAATCGCCCGCCAAATTTTCGTCATTTCATGTGTCTGTGCAAATACCCAAATTTAAGGGGGCTAATTTGCAAATTTGCATTTTTTTTAAACCAATGAGGAATCCCTAATATTTTAATTAAACCTCACCCTCATTCATCCATGAATTATTTTTCTTCATGACCAATCGGGACCCCTCATTTAAAGGGGGTCAATCACCACCCTTGATTTCACAACACCCTCTCCTTATTTAATGTTCCATCAAACTCTAAACCCTAGAAAACCTAGGTAGCACAACTCCCCAAGCCCCCACATCCTCTCTCTCTCTCCAACGTAGGAGTTCTCCTTCTTCTTTTCTTCTTCTCTTTCCTTTCTTCTTCTCTTTTCTTCTTCTTCTCCCTTCTTCTTTTCCTTCTCTTATTTAAATTTGAATTAAATTGAAAAGAGGGGGAAAACCATCCTCATCTCCCTGTGCTCCGGCCACCCGGCCAACTCCGGCGGGCCAAAGCCGAGCCCCGATTCCCCGGCCGACGCTGCATCGACGCGTCCGACGGCCAGTTCCCTCCGGTCAGTCGCTGCTCCCCCCATCTGCTGTTGCTCGGCCGACTCAACTCCGGCCCGGCGGTCAACCCTCTCACGAGCTCCTCCAACTCCCCATCCCCGCGTCAGCCGACTCCGGCCGGCCTGCTTCACCCTCCCGCTGCAAGCTCCCTTCTCCGGCGAGTTCTCAGCCTCACACCCCCTTCGACTTCACCACCAGCACCCGGCCTTGCTCCTCCCTGTATCACATCTGCCCCGGCCAAGCTCCGTACACCACCACCACTCTCGTCATCAACCCGACGGCAACCACCCAGATCATCATCTCCATTCCCGAGCCCGAACTCCTCCAACTCCGGCGAGCGGCCAACCGAGCCCCGACTTCCCTCATCCTCCCTCAGGCAACCACCACCACCACCATCAGTCCGGCCGGCCAAGCCCCGACCATCACAGTGAGCTTCTTCTCCTTCTTCCCTCTTTGGTATTCAATAATACATGTATGTATGTATGTAAGTATAATTAATGCATATAAATATGTATATTATTTATTTTTATTAAATTGTATAATTAAGTATGTATTTAATTAATGCTTTAAATACATGAATATGTATAGCATTTATTTAATTAATATTTAAACTCATAATGTATAGTATATATATAATGCATTAGTATGTTAATGTAATTAATGTATTAGTATGATTAATATAATGTATAGTGTACCTATAATTGGTATATGTGTATACATGTATTCTATATATATACTTAGCATATTTTCAATATATATTTAATTGGTATGTGTAGGTATATTATATATATGTATATATTTAATCTACTTAGTATATATGTAATACGTATATATAGTATATATAATTAATTTGGTATATGTATATATGCATATTTTGTATACTTAATATATTCACAATATTTCTAATTGGTTTGTATATATGTATATGTATTGGTTTATTTTTATATAATATCTATTTAATAAAAAGTATATGCTAGTATAAATTTAATTTGGTGTATTAGTATTAGTATATTTAAATGATAATGTTGACTATATATATATATATATATATATTCTAAAATGTATTTTTGGCATATATACGAGTATACATATATAATGTTCCACTAGCATAAATCAAATATGTATTTAAAAGGCATATATATATATATATTGTAAATACATTTAAATTGGTGTATGTATAAAATATTGTAAGTATTAATAAGTGTAATGTGTTTTACGTATCCCTACTAGATGATCCTAGTTGACTAGTGCCCTGCCTGGCATAGCCCTGAGGCCAGCGTATTTCTATTGTATGTTAGTGTAGCATCTGATACAAGTGATATTGTGATATGTTTTTAGGACTGTTACTTCATCCAGGAGATACTCTGGCACAGGACATCAATAATTACCAGCTAAGGACCCAAGGCAAGTACATTCTCTGATAATTTCCAATTTTTGATAATTCCTATAAAGTTCAATAATCTAGAAATGTTACATCTGAATCCTTGACACTGTGCTACACGGACTAGTATAGCTTGGATCTGCAGTCATGAGATGTTACCTTGATTATCGTATTGACATTGTACATGACATGTATATTAGACATCGTACATGATAGATTGGACTTGCTCGTGTATCGTGACGTGTCATGGTTGGATCCACAGTACTAGTTGGGGGCGGGGAAGTAGTTAGTAAGAAATGTGATCATAACCTCTTATTGTAGTATAGAACAATGTAAGTGTTAATCATGCTCTTCACCCATGATTAGCCAGGCCCTATAGCTATCGTACATGTTTCCAAGCCGATCACATTTCGAAACTACTATTTCAAACACTTAGAATAGATTACAGTTCCCTATTTTAAATCATATACTACATCACCCGTATATGATACTGTTCCTTGTTCTTTTCATTTTCATACATGCACTGACTGTATCATATTGCCTATTGCCTGTCTCTTTACATTGTCTGTCTCTTTATTTTCTATTTGCATTTATTCACTGTCTTCTCAGTATCTAGCATCATCTATTTATTACTTTATAGTCCTTATCAATTATATGGAACTGTTATTTGAGATTTGTACTTTGCTCCTTCCTGACTGGAAATATTTTTCCAGACTATGCCTTAGAGGACCGCTGTCCGACACTTTGTGGACCATATGGTGAGTAGCTGCAGACTTGGTAGTTTAGTTGTGATTCCGGGAGGTCTAGCCGGAATTACTATTTTTAGTTAGTTCTTTTAGCAGAATATTTGGTACCGGATTTGTCTCCGGCATTTTCTATGAGACTTGGATATTGTTGAGATAGATTATTACTTTTTGGACTTGTGTTGTATTTAATTTTGTTCGATATCCTATCGTGCTGTAATCCTGTGATTGAGTATATATTCATTTATTTGTGTCATACGTGCCTCCTTATGGAGATTGGATGCTTGTGTGAGATTGGCTAGATAGTATCAAGACCTTGACAGCGTTCTACCGCCGATGCTGCGGCGTAGGCTGGACGTACCCGCGTACTCGTGCCCCAATTCCGGGTGCTTGTCGTGACACCGTTTAACCTTACTTTTCATAATAGGTCCTTGTGACGCCAGTTCGGACATCGATCCTCGCCAGTTGCTCAGGACGTCAGGCGAGTATATTCTCTGATAGTTTTCATTATCTGAAAATTATTATGATTCAGCTTCTAGTATAGTATTATCTGATTTTTTGGCATGACACTGACTAGTATTTATGGATTTATTTACTTGCGATACGTATATTTCATGTTCCTGGCCTCTATTTCTGGAATCACCTACTGGCATCACATCAGGACTCACTACAAGCATACTCATGTTTCTGGATGGACTCATATTTATTTTACGTGTCAAGTCTTGGATTCACTTGTACTAGTCAGGGCAGAAAAATACTCGAGTAGATATGTAAATATTCCCAAATCTGGAAGCACTCCCTCTGCTCTAATATGGAATGATAGCAGCCGCACACCCAGTGTGCGGTGAGCCATACTTACCCCTAGACGTTTATATGTCGAAACAGGTATTTCAGAGATACTAGTTCATTCTTTCTAGTTTGGTCTCACTTACACTTCTTGACTGGTCTCACTTATACTTTATGGACTGGACTCATTATATTTACTCTTGCTGGACTCACTTCACGTTATTGTGCACACACTTGCTCTTAGTTTAGATTTCTTGTATCCTATAGTCATTATTATCTTGCTTCTGATTTTTATGCATCTTTACCTTTATGCACCAGTTGACATATATATATATATATATATATATATATATATATATATATATATATATATATATATATATATATTTCCTTGTTCATACTTTATTTCCTTCACATTGTGCTACTAGCTACAACTGCTTTATAGTTTTTATCATTTAACTGGAACTGCTGTTATAGGTGTACTTGCTCCAATCCTGACTGAATATATTTTTCAGAGGACCCCAAAGATTGGTGTCCGATATTTTATGGACCTCATCCTGTCGATGGTGCAGACAGGGACCCCCTAGTTCAGGAGTAATTTTCGGGTTGGTAGCCGGGATCACTAGGACCTCAGTTGTATTTATTAGCTTTTGGTACCGAATTTGTCCCCAGCTTTTGGTTTGAGACTTTGTATTGTATTTGATTCAGGATATTGTTGTTATTATTATTATTGTTGCTGTCTTTAGTAGTAGTTGTTGTTTAGACTTTGTAGTTGTTAGACTTCCTTGTTATCTTATCGTGCTTAGATCGTGATTGAGTATTTATATTATCTTTATCATATTGTTCCTCCGTATGGAGTTGAGATCTTGGAAGGTACTTATATTATTGTGTGAGATTGTTAGCTAGATAGTAGACCTAGACAGTGTTCTACCGCCAATGCTACGGCGTTAGCTCGACGTGCCCATGACTCATGCCCGATTTTTCGGGTGTGGGTCATGACACGTTTTTGCTGGTGGCCCACGCAGATCTCGAGATTCGCAATTAGTGCGATATTGTGGTAGTACAACGATTTAGTTGTACTGCTGCGTGCTTGCTCTAGGATATAGGATCTAGGATGAGAGTGTACTCAATCACAACTAGATATAATTTCAATCTAATATTTGTTATTTCTAATTATTCTGAAATTATTTTCTTTTGAAATATTATTGTCCTTCCTTGATGATATCGTATCTTGTGTCCTATTGACTTCTTTTGATCTGTGTTCAGGATGCCTCCGAAGACACGATCCCATCGTACCGTTACAGCAGCTGCCACCGAGAGGTCTGCTACCTCTCTTCCTGCTCGACTTCAGGCAGCTGCTACTGCTCCACTCACCACTCCTGCGGTTGAGGGAGCATCTGCTTCCCTCGGGGATCCTCCTCTACCTGTCGATCCGAGGACTACCCCAGTCGTTCCGTTGGTGCCTCCACAACCTCCTGTACCGGTAAACGCTGCCCAGTTATTTGCGTTCTTCAGAAAGATGATGGACGCGCAGCACCGCCAGGTGGATATGATGAGGCTGGGCATTGAGAATGCCCACCAGGTGGCCATGACGGTTGTCACGCCCCAGTCCCAAAATCTATGGGACCAGACATGTGGCAATGGCCAGCTGGTACGACTCCGTAGGGCTTTTCAATTTAATGGACCCAACGAAGCGCACTTACGCTGTCCATGGTCAAGTGTTCCAATATTAATCTATTTCTAACATACATCTAAATCTCAATCCAGGGTAAGTAATCTCAAGAAAGAACGATACGCATCATCAGTCTGCAGCCCAATAATACATCCGCTCGAATAGACCAGAAGAACAACATAGGTCTATAAACACTAAGCTATAAAAGCAAAATAAAATGGAAAGTAGTACATAACTGAAATAGCTGGAAATATAAATATACCTGCAATGATGTCCACACTCTAATTGATCAAATATCCTGCAACTGCACAAACAACCTAGAAGGGAACCAGGTCCTCAGAGGGACGTAACAAGATACATAGAAGCATGTCATAAGTAAATACTGAATAAATAAAGGGGGGTGTGCTAACCATCTAAGTGAATGTAATGTAAAGACCTTATAGTACGTATGGGAAAGTGTAGGCTAGACATATGCTGACTTAATTCACCAATCGTCGTGACTGGCTAGTATATGTATCATATGCCCCCAGACACATGGGCACTCTGCAATCGTCCATCTCCGAGGAGCATGGTATACGAAGGTATAACATCAAGGAGGGGGGTGTCCCAAACGCCTACTAGTTGTCTTTCCCGCCCAATATAGATATACAAGTCGTAAACACGACGTGGATATCTCATACTATGATGCAAGTCTCTATAAAATAAACAACTGAGCTACATACCGTTACACGTGTTGCTCACACTGATGGCCAGTCATGTATGAGACACGCGTCCCTACATGAACTCACTCTGTGACATGTAATGATACGTGTCAAGGCCTGGGGAGTCATACCAATAACTCCACAACTTTAGGTGGGTCTACTAGACACTAGGTCAGACACAAGTCCTAACGTCAACGTCTTCGTTGACTGCACCCGAGTCTTCTCGGACGCGCAAATTTATATAATATATAAATAAATAAACATGTAACTAAAATAACTGAATTTAAACAGTACAACAAGGCAAGGTATACTTGCCTGGCAAGAGAGCTGCAAATATAACGTCCAGATGTCATCACCAAGAGTCAGAACTAAGGCCTCAGAATGAACATCTCCGGATGCTAAAATAAACATCACCAACGTTCCCAGAATAAGTGAAATAGCTAGAAAACACTACCCTTTCGTCCATTTTGGACACAGGGGCAAAAATACAGTTTCTGGTCAATACGGGGTCCACAAGTGGGCCCCGTCTTGCACCAAAAAACGTGTCAGAGACCATGTTCTCCAAATTTGTCAAACTTAGTGTCAACAAGTCCAGAACGTCGATACGAACCCAACGGAATATCCAGAACGAGATTCCGATGAGCCGATCAGAAAATCGTCCGTCAAGTGGAGCCGTGGGGCCCACTATACGGGATTTTGTCAACGTTCTCAGAATCGAACCAAACTTGGGTCACAAGACCAGCGTATTGCTACGAGTCCGATGGCACAAGTTTCGTTTCAATCCGACATGTGTACACAAAGTTACAACGTATTTCAGAACAGGCGGATACGGGACGTTGTCGGCGGATACGCGTTGATTCCAGTGTGCACGCACATCCAAATCAACTTCTGCGAAATCCCGCACATCCGTATCAACGGCGTGCACGTTTCGGTGAAGACCGCGTGCGACCAAGTCGTCCCGTTTGGTGAGGCGTACTCAGTTCCGAGTGAAAATGGGGCATTATTTTTCCTGTTTTTGGATCGCGGTTCGCGATCGCCAAAGGATGCGACGCACCGAGCGGGTTGCACGAGCATCGAGAGGGTTACATAGCCTACGTGTCACAACTGACGGAACGAAAAACGGAGCAACGAGGAGAGAGAACGGGTTACCTGAACAGGGCTCCGTAGAACGAGGTTTTCCCGTGTCCGCGAAGCGATACGACGCTGCGACATGGTACTGCTGTGTCCGGTTGCTGTGTCCGGTCAGAGTTCAGCGGTGACTCGCTGGGGCTTCGCCGTGGCGGCTCAGGGCTACGCCGGAGGGCGGTGCCGACGGAGGCGGCTAGGTGGACGAGGTCGGGGCTGGCCGGGGTCGGGTGGCTAGGTCGTGGCCGCTGCATCGAGGGCTGGGACTGCTGGTGGTGGTGGTGGATGGTGGAGATGATCGGGCTGGGGAGGAGGAGGTTCTGGTAGGCGGCTGTGGGGGTTCGAGGCGGGGTCGTGGATGACTCCGGCGGGGAGAGTCGGGGAAGTAGATGAGCAGCGGGATCTGAGTCGTCGAGGGGAAGAGGGTGGCGTGGTGGTCGTAATGGGGTTGGCCGGGAATGGCAGGGAGGTGGAGAGGAGGAGACGTCGGAGTGGTCTCCGGCCATGGGGGAGGACCACGGTGAGAAGGAGAGAGGAGTTCAGGCCTGGGGGTTCAGCGATGGGGCTCGGCTCAGCCGAGAGCAGCGGGGCTGCTCGGTCGAGTCAGGCAGAGGATGAGCGGGCGGAGCTGCTCCAGCGGGGGTCGGCTTGCCACGGGGAGACGGAGGTCAGGGAAAGGGGGTGGCGGCTGACGGCTAGGGTTAGGGTTAGGGTTAGGTTTAGGGATTTTTAGAAAAAATAAGGAAAAGGAAAGAAAAAGTTATATATATATGTGTGTAGAACTTGGGTTTGGGTTGACCAAGGGAAGTGGGCTTGGTCAACATCTCCTTGGGATGGGCCAAGGCTTGACAAGGGAATGTTTGGAGGGCTATAATTTGCATTATTTAAATGCAAGGCTAGAATTAGGTGGGGGACGATGTGCGCGCGTTGCACATCCCAAAAAATTTCGAAAAAATCCACGTGAAGGGAAAATTGGATTTCTTCATGTATTGTCCAACGGTGGGGACACCTCAATGCATTTTTGCATAATATCCCCCAACAATCGATAAAATTGCCCCAAGACGGAAATTAGATTTAATTAAATTAATTGAATGCGCACGATGTTCCGAAATTAATTAGAAGTACCTAGGAATAAAATTAGGTCGGGCACAAGCATCTGGGGCATAGAAGATACAGTGTAGAATATTAATAAAATTTGGGTGGTACAAAACGGTCAAGATTATGTCTCCAATTTTGATTGGAACGCACAAGGGTACAGAGTTAGAATTTATTTTAGAAATAGGAAATAACGTCCGTGACGTTTATTGTGCGATTAAAATATCGTACCAGAAAGCGTGATCATAAATTATACAGAGGTCAAAATAGATGGTGGTCAAGTCTAGGACAGGGTTGTGAGATTTGTAGACAGACAATGGCCAGTGAGGTGCTCCAATTATCGAGGCAACGGTAAGGTGCGCTACGCGATAAAATAATGTACAGTTAAATTAAATACCGTGTTCTAAATTCTAATTGGGTTCAAACTAGCCCTAATTCTACTATATAAGCCAAGTAAACCTAATTTCGGGTGAGGGGGTTTACAATCTTCCCAACTTATAAGAATTTCGTCCTCGAAATTAAAATAAACACATAATAAATCATAATTTTTCTAGCAATGCTACGGACATACCTAGAACCGGTGGAGTTGGCCTTTGCACTATCTGTTGGGCTCTATTGACATACTGGAAATACTCCTGAACCTGATGTTTGTTCGATCCGTACCTCGAACACTGTCCTAACCTTTGTCAGCAACTAGGACGATTATTATCTTAGCATTCTTCCTAGGTAATACGTCATCATCCTATAGTATCCACAAGGAATCAGGTGACTTAACTTCTTAGAATTGCCTTGTGCAGCAACAGGTCTAATCTAGCTAGTCAGTCATACCTAGGCTAGAAACTCAACTCAAACAATTCCTAGGAGAAGTATATGTAATAACATACTACATAAGTCTCTACTCAATACCTAGTACTAAGAATATATAGAAAATATATAATAATTATCTATTCAATCATTCTAAGTACACTAGAATAAAAGGTAACCAATAGGAATACTAACCCTAAAATTTATCAGCTAGGGCAAATTGGATATAAGTTTTCATGACACTACCTACTACTAAGGATTGGTTCAGCAAGCTCATGTCCTGTTAGTCAAAAGTCTAAATCTCTATTTCTAAACAGTTTGTAATCCACAACATTCAGCTACCATTTATGCCAGACTTTTATCTTCCGTATATACCACCTACTCACGTGTCGATATACAAACTAAAAGTCCAGTGGTAATCGTCTACCGATTGACTAGTGAGTCGGTGTGGGACTTAAACCTATATCTTGTTCCTTGAACTTTGTAGCACTTCGAGGCTGATCGGCAATTTCTACCTGTGCTAAATCCTCGAAACTCCAAAAGCATTACAATACTACAATTATTATCCCTCCAGTCTATATCAAAAATTGTCCTTGGGTTACGTGATTCCAATATATGTTTCTTATCCTTGTCTCCTACACATCGTCATATCTTTCTAGTACGTTGATCTTATTTCCAACTCTAAGCTCCGTCAAAGGTAAGATATGGACCTCGTATCCCTGTCAGACACTATACCGATTGGCACTCCATGCGGTAGAACTCTCCCTCGTATATATATCTGATAAGACCTCCATGGATTATCGAACTCTGAAAGGTAAATAGTGATCAGACTTTGTAGGTCGATTCATGATCACTCATACCGTATTACAAACACTGGGACTCCTCGGAAGGCCCGTAACGAAGTTCATAGTGATGTGCTCCCATGTTTACTCAGGTATTGGGAGGGGTTGAAGTAGACCGGCAGATCTCTGATGTTCAACCTTGACCTGCTGACACACCAGGAACTTTGTCATAAAGCGGCTATCTCTCTCTTTATTCTATGCTACCATAAGTACTGTTTTAAGATCTCTGTATATCATGTGCCTCCTGGATGAATAGAGCATGCTGAACTGTGCGCCTCCGATATCAGCTCCTGATGAAGTTATCCTTTCGGATCATAGAGACGATCTCTATATCTCAAAGTCCATCCTCGTATATACGTATTCCTGTCTGCATCCCGGCTTCTGTCTTCTGTCAAAGCCTCTGAAATCTGGCATCTGTTGGCAAGGCAGTCTTGATCCTCTCAACCAATGTCGATTGTACCTGAAAACTCGACAACTGACCGTCTGTTCCGGGATAATGACCTCTATACCTAACTGCTCTAGATCTCTCAACTGGTGTTGCTGTGTAATCCAAGAATGCCATGGGTCTCCTGCTCAATACGTCAGCTACTACGTTGGCTTTTTCTCGGATGGTACTGTAGCTCAATCTCAAAGTCTATCCTCATCTCGAGCCAACGTCCTTGTCTTTGGTTCAGGCACTTCTCTAAATTTTTAAAAGAAACTCAAGGCCAGGTACTTGTCACGAATCTCATCTTGTTGCCATTCTACCCTTTTACCTCAAACCTGAGGTTTTTCCTACTTTACTCTATGCGTACCCTTTATCCAAACTATATGGGTACCATCAGGTTTATAACTGGTCGTTCATTATTGGTAGTTCACGATATCCAACTCAAGGCTAACATCTGTCGATACTCTCACTTTCGATCTAATTGTTCTATTCTAGATACTAGCTTAACTATTTGGAATTATCAAGGGTGAAAACACGAGACTAATAGTCATTGACAACCCAAATAAGTCAAGTACATCTAATCTAATTTGAAAGCTACTTGTAGTACTCAACTATCTCTTCATCCAATGTTGCGTCTACCAATCTATGTCTAGAAATCTGCCTATCTATTTTAGCTTAGTCCTGATCATTATCTAGAGGGTAGGAAAATAATTTAGGTCGGATACTGTAAGTCACCAGGTAACTAGGGGTTAACACTATGGTTTGCTACCTAGGTATAAGTCACCAGGTAATTAGGAGTTAACCACTATGGTTTGCTACTCTAGGTACTCTCATACCTTATTTTTATTAGTGTCTAATAATCTTCTTCTAGAGGTGAATCTAAGATTCTGTCTTGCCAAGTTCATCAGGTCATTCCTTGTATCACTACCATAAGACTGTACCTACTTTCTCGTATCATTGTCATGGGGCTACGATTAACCTTAATATCTAGTTATGTCTCTCCTAATTTATTCTTAATGTCTTAGAATTAAACAACCCTTCTAGCTTCTAATACTGACAGATCACGGCTCCCTTAAGTAAGGGGCTAGTTTATAAATCTCTACTTATATGTCTAATTCTTATGCCAACAGTCTATACTAGCTCTAGTATCAAGAAAGAACTTTATCAACCTTTTCTACCATGGTTAACCATCTAATAAAACCATCTACACAAAATATCTTATCAACTATTCCATCTTCGTCTTGATGAGGATCTGTTCCTGAAGGAAATTACCGTACGGGAGTATTCATCTTCCCGAAATAAGGAAGATGAGAAACAATAATAATGATATCGGCGGTAAATGAACGAATACAGTAACGAAGTCCAAGGGCGATAATCGAATACAAGAGGAGTTTTAAAATCGGTTATGGATTTAGATCTTATTCACATTAATCCTAAGTTGCAGGCTCGTTCGGTACAGTAACGTAACCGAAACAATTTGCTCCGACCTGCATGGGCCACCACTAAAACCATGTCACGCCCCAGTCCCAAAATCTATGAGACCAGACACGTGGCAATGGCCAGCTGGTACAACTCCGTAGGGCTTTCCAATTTAATGGACCCAACGAAGCGCACTTACGCTGTCCATGGTCAAGTGTTCCAATATTAATCTATTTCTAACATACATCTAAATCTCAATCCAGGGTAAGTAATATCAAGAAAGAACGATACGCATCATCAGTCTGCAGCCCAATAATACATCCGCTCGAATAGACCAGAAGAACAACATAGGTCTATAAATATTAGGCTATAAAAGCAGAATAAAATGGAAAGTAGTACATAACTGAAATAGCTGGAAATATAAATATACCTGCAATGATGTCCACACTCTAATTGATCAAATATCCTGCAACTGCACAAACAACCTGGAAGGGAACCAGGTCCTCAGAGGGACGTAACAAAATACATAGAAGCATGTCATAAGTAAATACTGAATAAATAAAGGGGGGTGTGCTAACCATCTAAGTGAATGCAATGTAAAGACCTTATAGTACGTATGGGAAAGTGTAGGCTAGACATATGCTGACTTAATTCACCAATCGTCGTGACTGGCTAGTATATGTGTCATATGCCCCCAGACACATGGGCACTCTGCAATCGTCAATCTCCGAGGAGCATGGTATACGAAGGTATAACATCAAGGAGGGGGGTGTCCCATACGCCTACTAGTTGTCTTCCCCGCCCAATGTAGATATACAAGTCGTGAACACGACGTGGACATCTCATACTATGATGCAAGTCTCTATAAAATAAATAACTGAGCTACATACCGTTACACGTGTTGCTCACACTGATGGCCAATCGCGTATGAGACACGCGTCCCTATATGAACTCACTCTGTGACATGTAATGATACGTGTCAAGGCCTGGGAAGTCATACCAATAACTCCACAACTTTAGGTGGGTCTACTAGACACTAGGTCAGACACAAGTCCTAACGTCAACGTCTTCGTTGACTGCACCCGAGTCTGCTTGGACGCGCACATTTATATAATATTAAAATAAATAAACATGTAACTAAAATAACTAAATTTAAACAGTACAACAAGACAAGGTATACTTGCCTGGCAAGAGAGCTGCAAATATAACGTCCAGATGTCATCACCAAGAGTCAGAACTAAGGCCTCAGAATGAACGTCTCCGGATGCTGAAATAAACATCACCAACGTTCCCAGAATAAGTGAAATAGCTAGAAAACACTATCCTTTCGTCCAATTTGGACACAGGGGCAAAAATACAATTTTTGGTCAATACGGGGTCCACAAGTGGGCCCCGTCTTGCACCGAAAAACGTGTCAAAGACCATGTTCTCCAAAATTGTCAAACTTAGTGTCAACAAGTCCAGAACGTCGATACGAACCCAACGGAATGTCCAGAATGGGATTCCGATGAGCCGATCACAAAATCGCCCGTCAAGTGGAGCCGTGGGACCCACGATACGGGATTTTGTCAACGTTCTCAGAATCGAACCAAACTTGGGTCACAGGACCAGCGTATTGCTACGAGTCCGATGACGCAAGTTTTGTTTCAATCCGACGTGTGTACACAAAGTTACAACGTGTTCCAGGACAGGCGGATACGGGGCGTTGTCGGCGGATACGCGTTGATTCCGGTGTGCACGCACATCCAAATCAACTTCTGTGAAATACTGCACGTCCGTATCAACGACGCGCACGTTTTGGTGAAGATCGCGTACGACCAAGTCATCCCATTTGGCAAGGCGTACTCAGTTCCGAGTGAAAATGGGACGTTATTTTTCCTGTTTTTGGACCGTGGTTCGCGATCGCCACAGGACGCGATGCACCGAGCTGGTTGCACGGGCATCGAGAGGATTACATAGCCTACGTGTCACAACTGACAGAACGAAAAATGGAGCAACGAGGAGAGAGAACGGGTTACCTGAACAGGGCTCCGTAGAACGAGATTTTCTCGTGTCCGCGAAGCGATACGACGCTGCGACACGGTAATACTGTGTCTGGTTGCTGTGTCCGGTCAGAGTTCAGTGGAGACTCGCCGGGGCTTCTTCGTGGCGGCTCAGGGCTACGCCAGAGAGGCGGCGCCGACGGAGGCGGCTAGGTGGACGATGTCGGGGCTGGCCGGGGTCGGGTGGCTAGGTCGTGGCCGCTGCGTCGAGGGCTGGGGCTGTTGGTGGTGGTGGATGGTGGAGATGATCGGGCTGGGGAGGAGGAGGTTCTGGTAGGAGGCTGTGGGGGTTCGAGGCGGGGTCGTGGATGACTCCGGCGGGGAGAGTCGGGGAAGGAGATGAGCAGCAGGATCTGAGTCGTCGAGGGGAAGAGGGTGGCGTGGTGGTCGTGATGGGGTTGGCCGGGAATGGCAGGGAGGTGGAGAGGAGGAGACGTCGGAGTGGTCTCCGGCCATGGGGGAGGACCACGGTGAGGAGGAGAGAGGAATTCAGGCCTGGGGGTTCAGCGATGGGGCTCGGCTCAGCAGAGAGCAGCGGGGCTGCTCGGTCGAGTCAGGCGGAGGATGAGCGGGCGGAGCTGCTCCGGCGGGGGTCGGCTCACCGCGGGGAGGCGGAGGTCAGGGAAAGGGGGTGGCAGCTGACGGCTAGGGTTAGGGTTAGGGTTAGGTTTAGGGATTTTTAGGAAAAATAAGGAAAAGGAAAGAAAAAGTTATATATATATATATATAGAACTTGGGTTTGGGTTGACCAAAGGAAGTGGGCTTGGTCAACATCTCCTTGGAATGGGCCAAGGCTTGACAAGGGAATGTTTGGAGGGCTATAATTTGCATTATTTAAATCAAGGCTAGAATTAGGTGGGGGACGATATGCGCGCGTTGCACATCCCGAAAAAATCCATGTGAAGGGAAAATTGGATTTCTTCACGTATTGTCCAACGGTGGGGACACCTCAATGCATTTTTGCATAATAGCCCCCAACAATCGAGAAAATTACCCCAAGACGGAAATTAGATTTAATTAAATTAATTGAATGCGCACGATGTTCCGAAATTAATTAGAAGTACTTAGGAATAAAATTAGGTCGGGCACAAGAATCTGGGGCATAGAAGATACAGTGTAGAATATTAATAAAATTCGGGTGGTACAAAACGGTCAAGATTATGTCTCTAATTTTGATTAGAACGCACAAGGGTACAGAGTTGGAATTTATTTTAGAAATAGGAAATAACATCCGTGACGTTTATTGTGCGATTAAAATGTCGCACCAGAAAGCATGATTATAAATTATACAGAGGTCAGAATAGATGGTGGTCAAGTCTAGGACAGGGTTGTGAGATTTGTAGACAGACAATGGCCAGTGAGGTGCTCCAATTATCGAGGCAACGGTAAGGTGCGCTACGCGATAAAATAATGTACAGTTAAATCAAATACCGTGTTCTAAATTCTAATTGGGTTCAAACTAGCCCTAATTCCACTATATAAGCCAAGTAAACCTAATTTTGGCTGAGGGGGTTTACAACGGTAGTGGATAGAGTAGCTCAGATCCAGCCACAGGAAGATCAGACTCAGCACCCGAGGCCGGCTAATATCATTGACTTCCAGAGGATGCGGCCCAAGGAGTTCTGGGGTATGGAGGGGATCATGTACGCAAAATATTGGATTGAGCAGATTGAGGGGATTTTTTTTGGCTGGCACAGATTCCAGACAGCATGCAGATAGAGGCAGCGGGCAGTCAGATGTTCGACCTCGCTTTGACTTGGTATCATATTGATACGAGGATCGTGGCACCAGGGCTTACTTGGGAGGCTTTCAAGAGGCTTTTTAAGGAGAAGTTTTTCCCAGATGTGGCGCTCAGTGCTTTATAGAGCCAGTTCGAGGCCCTCGTCCAGGGGAGCATGCTAGTGGACGAGTACGCAGCAGAGTTCTGCCGTCTGGGCAAATTTGTAGAGGGCTTGAGTGAGGCAGCAAAGGTGTCACTATCATATTTTCTAGAAAAGGATATTTTAGTAATTTCATATTTATTAAATATTGTGCTTGATAAATAATTATTTGTTGTATTATTTAATTATTGTTAGATATTAATTATTTAATTTTGACTTGCATTAGTGGACCTAACTAGTTTAGTTTAGACCCATGGACCAACATGAATTAATTGGTTAGAAGTTAGCCCATTTAGAAAGCCCATTGTTAAGGAGATGGATTAAATTAATTAAATTATTAGACTAGAAGCTTCCTTCCTTAATTATTTCTTCATGAGAGGCCCCAAGGGGTATAATGGACATTACATGATAACTTGAGGGAAAGGAAAGGGGCCGGCCTATATTTAAAAAAGGGGAAAAATTCTCTCTCCTCTTTTCATTCCCAAACTAGATCTAGAATTTTCTACTACCAAATTCCTTCATTCCCATTTTATTTTCCTACCAAATTTCATTCCAATTCTTTCCCAAATCACCATTAGAGACTTGAGAAGCAAGGATCTAGAAGGAGGAAGCAAGGATCTATAAAGAGGAGCAAGGATCTACAAGTTTGAGGCAATCTCATCTCAATTGGAGATTTCATTGGGAATCCATCTCCCAATAGGTATAATTCAGTTTTTCCCCTTAAATTAAGTTCTAAATCTAAGATTTAACCATGGAAATCAATCCATATGCATAGGCTACCCATAGGATTTGGTTTTGTGTTCATAGGAGGCCTATTGAGAAAGTTATGGTGTTTTTTGTGTCAATTTTGGGGGAATTCCGAGAATGACATTTGTTGTGTATGTCAATTGATCCTATAGATCAATTTGGCATGTGCTTGTGTGTTTGGGGCTAGTGTCGTATTCACAATTGGGTACGTGTAGGTCGTATCCCAACAATTTGGTGATACGTATTGATTTGAGGGTTTTTTTCTCCGATACGGGACTTTGTACATGTCATATTTTGACACGGACACGTAGATCTATTTTTGACACTTCATATTGTTCATAAATAATATATGTGACTTGTTTATGTCCTTCGAGGTATAATTGGATGTGTGGTGGACTCGTGTCACATGCGTATCCTAGATCTAGTGGGATACGGTGTGATACTCTATATTTGTTGTGTAATTATATGTAGATTTAATTCTTGTGCTCTTAATTCATGTAGATTGTATTTATGCATATATATAGATCTTATTATATATATATTATAGTATATATATTTTTGCTTCTTGTATTCTAGATCTATGTATTATATATGTACTAAGAATATACATAGTATGTAGCTACATGTATAAATATATATGTATATGTGTTATGTGTAAATATGTATGTATGTTGTGACAGTATATATATTATTGCTATATGATTATTTATACATATGCATATTTGAATATTTATAAATGTATTTATGTATGTGTGTCTTGTGGCTATGTCATAATATGTACATATTAATAAGGGGGAGTATCTATAGTTTATTGGTATTTAAATATAGATATATATATATATATATATATATATATATATATATATATATATATATACTATTATGGGGTTATATATATATATATATATATATATATATATATATATATATATATATATATATATATATATATATATATTCATGCTTTTAGCGACAGGGAGTTGGTGACAGCAGCCGCTGTCATAAATCAGCAGCAGCCGCTGTAGCTAGGGGCGTCAGTATTAATGACAGCAGCCGCTGTCATTAATTAGGGGCAGCAGCAGCGGGAAAAGGGGGCAGCAGCAACAATAGTTAATCGGTGACAGTTGCAAATCGTCACCAAAGCAGCAGTATCAGTGAAGAACTCAACAGCAGCAGTGACAACAGCTTCAGCAACAGGCAGAAACTGTCACTAATGAGCAGCGTATCAGAATATCAGTTTTCAGCACAGATTTTAGCGACGGTTGGCAGATTTTATATATTTATATGACTATATGCTTATAAATAGATATTGTATATATGTTGTAATATTAAATGTGATGTATTCTAAATTGCTAAATTCTTTATATATATAATATTTAGTATATGTGTTATATATATATACGGGTAGTTAAAATAACAAGGTATTGGGAATTACCTTGAGGAGCCAAGGTAATTGAGGATACCCAAGATATTGGTTTGGGTATCAAGTTTGTGATTTTGTTGAGATGCCAAGTTGGTTCAAAACCACGGTACCTAATTAATGTTGTAATTATGATTCTATATTATTATTAATATTTGTTTGATATATATATTGTGATGTTTACCTAGGAATTTACATATCCGGAGATACGGTATCCTAACTTTTAAGATATGGATTTCTTGGCTTACACCTTAGTATCTTGACCCAATATTTTTGTATTATGTTTATGCAACCTAGAAATAGGTAGTTAACCATAGTTGATCATAGTTTGACCATAGTTGACCATAGTTGACTATATTTGACTTATGACTTAGAATTGACTTATTGACCTAGAAGTTGACTAGGTTGACTTATTTTCTTTCCAGAACCTTGTATTGATGTTGTATTCCATATCTAGGTCTTCGAGGCACCGTGTCAGACATCGGTGAGACTATTCATTGGACTTCAAACGAGTATATTCTCTGATAGTTTCTCATTTATGATATCCTCTATGTTCATTATATCTAGTATAGATATCCATGTTCTCTTGATACGATGGTTACACGGATTGGTATATCCGGATCTCGTCATGAGATATTATTCCTTGGTATATGGTGTATCTTATGCAAGCCTTGTTTTATTGATTATCTTGTACATGTACAGACACTGATTCTCGGGGAGACTACCTATCTTCTTGGAGAAGTATGTAGTATAGATATGTGATCATACCCATCTTGTTATCTTGAATAGTGTTAATCATACACCGTAAGTATGATTAGCCAGGCCATAAATTTTGTATCTCGTGTATCAAGTTCCCAAGCCGATCACATGTTAAGCTAGTACTCACACACTTAGACATTAGTATTCTTGCTCATTGACATATTGCTCATTATTTTATTATTTCCAGTATTTTCTTTTTGTATATATATATATATATATATATATATATATATATATATTTCTTGTATCTATTGTGCATCTTGTATATTCACATCTATTTACTGTTATATAGTTTTTATCATTGATTAGAACTGTTGTTAGAGATGTACTCTACTCCTTTTCTGACTGAATATATTTTTCCATTTGACATTGAGGAGTGGTACCCTACCTATTATGGACCCCAGGATGTTGTGGGTTTAAAGTCTGAGACCCTGGCTCAGGAGGGACTTATCCCAACTGAGACAGTTGACCCAGGAGTAGTAGCTTCTTAGTCTTCTTGTACTGGATTTGTCTCCAGCTTATTTTGTTATTTCTTTTAGACTCATTGATGTATTATTTTAGACTCATGAGTTATATTGCGACTATTCTATTCTTTATCTGATTCGTGTTTTCCATCTTAGATATGTGATTGAGTATATTATCATTGTTGGTGGTTCATTATATTGTTAGATAGATTATCCAGACAACGTTCTACTGCCGATTCTGCGGCGTAGGCTGGGTATTATTTTCGACTTGTACCCTTACACCGGGTGCAGGTCGTGACATATTTTTAGTAGTGGCCCATGCAGGTCTAGCTTCGTAAGTTATGCGATGTCGTGGTAGTGCGATAATTTAGTTGTACTACTGCGAGCCTGCGATAGGATATAGGATATAGGCTAAGATACTCAATCACACCTAGGAAAATTCTTTTGATTCAACTATTCTCCTTTGATTTTGATATTTGATCTCTTAAAACTGTTATTTCCTTGAGTGTCTTAGATCATGTGCCATATTGATTCTTTATTTCGTCTTTTATGATACATACTCGGAGATACTTGCAGAGGCACACAAGGTTGAGCGGGAGTTGGATTTGAAGCCCAAGAGAGACCGTAATTCTTTTCTTGGGGCCAACAGCAGTGCAGTATCTGCCAAACGTTCTCATTTCCAGTCCAGACCTTTCCAGCAGCCACAGCAGAACCAGACTCCAACTAAGGCGCATTTTCACCAGGCACCACAGCAGCAGAGACAGTTACAGCAAGCTCCATGCTACTACTGCAAGAAGCCCGGCCACATATGGGAAGTTTGTAGGAGGAGGTTGGGAGTTTGTTTGTATTGTGGTACTGAAGGGCATCAGTTGAAGGAGTGTCCTCGTCGTGTAGTTCAAGGAACAGCTTCAGCTCCGAGGGCACAGACGAGACCACCTGCAGCACAGCCGAGGGGACCGCTTCCGATACAGCAGCAGCGTTTTGTCCACCATCAGCAGCAGGGAGGTGCTCGGCAGGGACAAGCGTTTGCTATGACCGTTGAGGAGGATGAACCCACCGGAGATGTCATCGCAGGTTCTATTCTTCTTGATTCCATTCCAGGTTTAGCTTTGTTTGATAGTGATGCTTTCCATAGTTTTGTATCTATTTTTTTTGCTCTGAAGCATGGTTTGGTAGCTGAGTCTTTGCTTAGGACTTGCAAGATCGTGATCGGGGGAGGCATTATCCTGGTTAATAATATTTGTAAGGATCGGAGAGTTACTCTTGGAGGCCGGAAGTTGAGTGCGTGTCTACTTGTAATGCCACTTCCGAACTATGACATTGTACTCGGGATGGATTGGTTGAGTAGGCACCGTGCTAGCATAGATTGTAGAGGAGGTGGAGTTTTGTTTGGTCCGCCAGGAGAGCCAGAGTTCGAGTTTGCTAGAGGATCTGCAGAGCAGGGAGAAGGCATTATTTGTGGAGCTTTGGTGGAAGACAAGGAGTTACCGCATCCGTTGATAGCAGAGTTCTTGGATGTGTTT
Organism: Iris macrosiphon; assembly: GCA_036927795.1. NCBI lineage: Eukaryota > Viridiplantae > Streptophyta > Magnoliopsida > Asparagales > Iridaceae > Iris > Iris macrosiphon. The sequence continues at coordinate 248,817,018 of JAYESA010000004.1, read as the reverse complement.
CCTGAGAAATTGCCAGGTTTGCCGCCAGATCAAGATGTTGAATTTTCTATAGACTTGGTGCCAGGTGCAGAACCAATTTCGTAGCATGTCTATAGAGTAAACAACAGCGAACTGGTAGAGTTGAAGAAGCAGGTGGACAAATTACAGGATAAGGAATTCATCAGATCAAGTTCTTCACCATGGGGAGCCCCGATATTGTTTGTACCGAAGAATAATGGATCAGTGGGCATGTGCATTGATTACAGAGCTTTGAATAATCTCACTATCAAGAATAAGTATTCTTTGCCACGGATTGATGATCTGTTTGATCAGTTGAGTGTGTGAAGGTATTTTCTATGATAGACTTGAGATCGGGCTACCATCCGGTGAAGGTGAAGCCGGAGGACATACCGAAGACTGCTTTTAGAACTCGGTATGGTCAGTATGAGTTTATGGTGATGCCGTTTGGTTTGACTAATGCACCGACGGTATTTATGAACTTGATAAACAAAGTGTTCTACCAGTACCTTGATAAGTTCGTGGTGGTGTTCATCGACGACATACTTATATACTCGAGGACAACGGAGGAGCATGAGGAGCATTTAAGGATTGTGTTGGATGTGCTGGGGAAGGAGAAGCTGTATGGAAAGTTGTCCAAATATGAGTTTTTTCTTGGACAAGGTGGAGTTCTTAGGGCATGTTATGACTGGTGATGGTATTTCAGTGGATCCGAAGAAGATCGCAGCAGTGGAATCTTGGAAGACTGCGAGTTCGGTAGTAGAGATCAGGAGTTTCTTGGGATTGGCAGGCTACTACAGGAAGTTTGTGTAAGATTTTTCGAGGATTGCCGAGCCGATGACCAGACTCACAAGGAAGGATGTGGAGTTTGTTTGGACGGAGGATTGCCAGGTTTCTTTTGAGGAGTTAAAGAAGAGGTTAACATCTGCTACTATTTTGACGTTGCCATCGTGGTCTGGAGGTTTCACTCTTTATAGTGATACATCGGGGAAAGGTTTGGGTTGTGTTCTTCAGCAGCATGGAAAAGTGATTGCCTATGCATCCAGGCAATTGCGTCATCATGAAAAGAACTATCATACCCATGATTTGGAGTTGGCAGCAGTCATCTTCGCTCTGAAGTTGTGGAAATATTATTTGTACGGAGAGCGTGTGGAGATCTTCACAGACCACAAAAGCTTAAAGTATATTTTCACACAGAAGGAGTTGAACATGAGGCAGCGTCAGTGGTTGGAACTGATAAAAGATTTTGATATATCTTTGTAATATCATCCTGGAAAAGCTAATATAGTTGCCGATGCTTTGAGCAGGTATCCGGTAGCAATGTTCTTGACGTAGGATCGATATTTATTGGAGGACTTGGAGAGCTTGGGCATCGAGGTGATTGTTCCTGGTTATGCTATACTGATGTGGGGATTGCAGATATATTCAGATTTGATGGATAGGATCAAGGCAGCACAGTATGAGGATGTATCTCTGAGGAGTATCAGAGCTCAGGTGAGAGCAGGATTGGAGGATGATTTTACTATTGCAGAGGATGGATCTTTGAAGCATGGAGTTAGATTGTGTGTGTCTAGTGGGGATCTGCGTGAGAAGGTATTACAGGAAGCACATCGCTCTCAGTATTCCATGCATCCAGGTGCTAACAAGATGTATCAGGATATGCGAGAGAGTGTGTGGTGGTATGGCATGAAGAGGGAAGTGGCACAGTTTGTATACAGATGCTTAGTGTGCCAGCAGGTGAAAGCCGAGAGGTAGAGGCCAGGAGATTTATTTCAGCCATTATCCATTCCAGAGTGGAAGTGGTAACACATTACTATAGATTTTGTGTCCGGACTTCCACGATCTCCAGGAGGGAAAGATGCGATTTGGGTCATCATTGATATGTTGAACAAGTCGGCCCACTTTTTGCCTTTTAAGGTGGGTTTGTCTACGGAGAAGCTGGCAGAGATATATGTGAGGCAGATCGTTATGATACATGGAGTTTCCGTAAGCATAGTCTCGGATCAGGATAGTCGTTTCACTTCGCACTCAGCTCAAGTTCAGTACTGCATATCATCCCCAGACAGATGGGCAGTCAGAGAGGACTATTCAGACTCTCGAGGATATGTTGCACACTTGTGTACTAGATTTTGAGGGTTCTTGGGAGGACCACCTCTATTTGGTAGAGTTTGCTTACAACAACAGTTACCAGGCCATTATAGAGATGTCACATTTTGAAGCTCTGTACGGTCGGAGGTGTCGTACTCCTTTGTCTTGGGACAATGTTGGAGAGAGAGTTTTGCTTGGGCCAAAGATGGTTGTGGATGCAGCAGAGAAGGTTCAGTTGATCAGAGACAGACTTCGAGTGGCGTAGGACAGACAACAGCATTTGGCCGATAGCCATCGGAGACCTTTGGAGTTTGAGGTATAGTTTAGATTTATGTTTTATGCTTGTTCTTGGTTGTTTATTATAGATTAAGTTCTTAAGGTGGTGTTTTGTTCTAGGTGGGTGGTTTGGTGTTTCTGAGGATTTCTTCGACACGAGGCACGATTCACTTCGGTGGAGAAAAAAATCTTAGTCCGTGATTCATCGGACCTTTCACTATTCTAGAGAGGGTCGGTGCAGTTGCTTATAGACTAGACTTGCCACTTGCATTGGAGGGAGTGCACAATGTGTTTCATGTGTCACAGTTGAGACGATACGTGGCAGATCCTAGTCATGTATTGGATTACTCAGAGATAGAGGTGGGCTCTACTCTTAGCTATCCAGAGCAGCCAGTTGAGATTCTAGATCGGAGAGAGAAGGTGCTGAGGAACCAGACTATTCCTTTGGTGCGCGTCGCATGGAGGCATCACTCTCCGGGGGAGTCTACCTGGGAGAGAAAGGATGAAATGCGAGAGCGTTATCCATATTTGTTTGTGCCTTGAGGTATGTTATTTTCTAGTTATGTTCTGTTCATTGTTATGTTCTTCCATAGTTAGTTATGATTCTTTAGTTCTGTTCTGTTATTTTTTGGAGGTAGTTTTCGTCTTTGAATTTTGATGACAAAATTAATTTAAGGAGGGTAGACTTGTCACTACCATATTTTCTAGGAAAGGGTATTTTAGTAATTTTATATTTATTAAATATTGGGCTTGATAAATAATTATTTATTGTATTATTTAATTATTGTTAGATATTAATTATTTAATTTGAACTTGTATTAGTGGACCTAACTAGTTTAGTTTAGACCCATGGACCAACATGAATTAATTGGTTAGAACTTAGCCCATTTAGAAAGCCCATTGTTAAGGAGATGGATTAAATTAATTAAATTATTATACTAGAAGCTTCCTTCCTTAATTATTTTTTCATGAGAGGCCCCAAGGGGTATAATGGATATTACATGATAACTTAAGGGAGAGGAAAGGGGCCGGCCTATATTTAAAAGAGGGGGAAAATTCTCTCTCCTCTTTTCCTTCTAAAACTAGATCTAGAATTCCCACTACCAAATTCCTTCATTCCCATTTCATTTCTCTACCAAATTTTATTCCAATTCCTTCCCAAATCACCATTAGAGACTTGAGAAGTAAGGATCTAGAAGGAGAAAGCAAGGATCTACAAAGAGGAGCAAGGATCTACAAGTTGGAGGCAATCTCATCTCAATTGGAGGTTTCATTGGGAATCCATCTCCCAATAGGTATAATTCAGTTTTTCTCCTTAAATTAAGTTCTAAATCTGAGATTTAACCATAAAAAATCAACCTATATGCATAGGCTACCCATAGGATTTGATTTTGTGTTAATAGGAGGCCTATTGAGAAAGTTATGGTACTTTTTGTGTCAATTTTGGGGGAATTCCAATAATGACATTTGTTGTGTGTGTCAATTGATCCTTTAGATCAATTTGGCATGTGCTTGTGTGTTTGGGGCTAGTGTCGTGTCCATAATTGGGTACATGTAGGTCGTATCCCAATAATTTGGTGATACGTATTGATTTTGGGGTTTTTTCTTCGACACGAAACTTTGTACATGTCATATTTTGACACGGATACGTAGATCTATTTTTGATACTTCGTATTGTTCATAAATAATATATGTGACTTGTTTGTGTCCTTAGGGGTATAATTGGATGTGTGGTGGACTCGTGTCACATGCGTATCCTAGATCTAGTGGGATACGGTGTGATACTCTCCATTTGTTGTGTAATTATATGTAGATTTAATTTTTGTGCTCTTAATTCATGTAGATTGTATTTGTGCATATATATAGATCTTATTATATATATTATAGTATATATATATTTGTGCTTCTTGTATTCTAGATCTATGTATTATATATGTACTAAGAATATACATAGTATGTTGCTACATGTATAAATATATATGTATATGTGTTATGTGTAAATATGTATGTATGTTGTGACAATATGTATATATGTATATTTAATTAAATAAATATATTATATATAATTGCTATATGATTATTTATACATATGCATATTTGAATATTTATAAATATATTTATGTATGTGTGTGCTTGTGGCTATGTCATAATATGTACATATTAATAAGGGGAGTATCTATAGTTTATTGGTATATATATATATATATATATATATATATATATATATATATATATATATATATATATATATATATGTTATATATATTTTTTTATGCTTTTAGCGACAGGGAGTTGGCGACAGCAGCCGCTGTCATTAATTAGGGGCAGCAGCAGCGGGAAAAAGGGGCAGCAACAGCAATAGTTAATTGGTGACGGTTGCAAACTGTCACCAAAGCAGTAGTATCAGTGAAGAACTCAACAGCAGCAGTGACAGCAGCTTCAGCGACAGGCAGAAACTGTAACTAATGAGCAGCGTATCAGAATATCAGTTTTCAGCGCAGATTTTAGCGACGGTTGGCAGATTTTATATATTTATATGACTATATGCTTATAAATAGATATTGTATATATGTATATATGTTGTAATATTAAATATAATGTATTCTAAATTGCTAAATTCTTTATATGTATAATTATTTAGTATATGTGTTATATATATATATACGGGTAGTTAAAATAATAATGTATTGGGAATTACCTTGAGGAACCAAGGTAATTGAGGATACCCAAGATATTGGTTTGGGTATCAAGTTAGTAATTTTGTTGAGATACCAAGTTGGTTCAAAACCACGGTACCTAATTAATGTTGTAATTTTGATTCTATATTATTATTAATATTTGTTTGATATATATATTGTGATGTTTACCTTGGAATTTACGTATCCGGAAATACGGTATCCTAACTTTTAAGATGTAGGTTTCTTGGCTTAGACCTTAGTATCTTGACCCAATATTTTTGTATTATGTTTATGCAACCTAGAAATAGGTACTTGACCATAGTTGACCATAGTTTGACCATAGTTGACCATAGTTGACTTTTGACTTAGAATTGACTTATTGACCTAGAAGTTGACTAGTTTAACTTATTTTTTTCCTAGAACCTTGTATTGATGTTGTATTCCATATCTAGGTCTTCGAGGCACCGTGTCAGACATCGGTGAGACTATACATTGGACTTCAGGCGAATACATTCTCTGATAGTTTCTCATTTATGATATCTTCTATGTTCATTGTATCTAGTGTAGATATCTATGTTCTCTTGACACGATGGTTACACGGATTGGTATATCCGGATCTCGTCATGAGACGTTATTCCTTGGTATATGGTGTATCTTGTGCAAGCCTTGTTTCATTGATTATCTTGTATATATACAGACACTGATTCTCGGGGAGACTAGCTATCTTCTTGGAAAATCTCGTGCCATAGTGTACCATGGTTGGATCTATTATACCAGTCGGGGGTGGGGAGTATGTAGTATAGATATGTGATCATACCCATCTTGTTATCTTGAATAGTTTTAATCATACACCACACGTATATTAGCCAGGCCATAAATCTTGTATCTCGTGTATCAAGTTCCCAATCTGATCACATGTTAAGCTAGTACTCACACACTTAGACATTAGTATTCTTGCTCATTGATATATTGCTCATTATTATATTATTTCCTGTATTTTCTTATTGTATATATATATATCTCTTGTATCTATTGTGCATCTTGTATATTAATATCTATTTACTGTTACATAGTTTTTATCATTGATTAGAACTGTTGTTAGAGATGTACTCCGCTCCTTTCCTGACTGGATATATTTTTCCAGATGACACTGAGGAGTGGTACCCTACCTATTATGGACCCCAGGATATTATGGGTTTAGAGTCTGAGACCCTGGCTCAAGAGAGACTTATCCCAACTGAGACAGTTGACCCAGGAGTAGTAGCTTCTTAGTATTCTTGTACTGGATTTGTCTCCAACTTATTTTGTTATTTCTTTCAGACTCATTGATGTATTATTTTAGACTCATGAGTTGTA
>JAYESA010000004.1:248790623-248805623 GCA_036927795.1 Iris macrosiphon | reverse complement strand
TATCATTTAATTGGAACTGCTGTTAGATGTGTACTTGCTCCAATCCTGACTGGATATATTTTTTAGAGGATACCGAAGATTGGTGTCCGACATTTTATGGACGTCACCTGTCGATGGTGCAGACAGGGACCCCCTAGTTCAGGAGTGATTTTTGGGTTGGTAGCCGGGATCACTAGGACCTCAGTTGTATTTATTAGCTTTTGGTACCGGATTTGTCCCCAGCTTTTGGTTTGACACTTTGTATTGTATTTGATTCAGGATATTATTGTTATTATTATTATTGTTTCTGTCTTTAGTAGTAGTTATTGTTTAGACTTTGTAGTTGTTAGACTTCCTTATTATCTTATCGTGCTTAGATCAGGATTGAGTATTTGTATTATATTTATCATATTGTTCCTCCGTTTGGAGTTGAGATCTTGGCAGGTACTTATATTATTGTGTGAGATTGTTAGCTAGATAGTAGACCTAGACAGCGTTCTACCGTCGATGCTGTGGCGTAGGCTGGACGTACCCACGACTCATGCCCAATTTTTTGGGCATGGGTCGTGACACTTCAGGCCTATTGCGTGTTGCAATTTCTTTGATAAGATCACCACTCATTTGATGTACGACCGGATACGATCGATTATGTAAGAGCTGATCTATCCTAACCAAGCTTCTTTTATGAAAGGTAGGTCGATCTCAGATAACTGCTTACTAGCCCATGAACCGGTAATAAATTTCAACAAGCAAGGAGGAAACAAAGCTTGTCTCAAATTGGATCTTAGAAAGGCTTATGTTAGGCCCCGGGCCCAGAATACTGGAGAGCGGTGACTGACAAAGCCAGCTATGTATACCAGAGTACTCTAATATCTTGAGATTCGGTCATGATTGTGAATAGACATAGGGGGTTAATACTACAAGCCATCAGTCAACCTAGGTCAAGCAATCATAGTATCTCAATCACAAGTTGTAAATCATAATATACAAGGAAATATGATCATCATAAGAGAAATAGTAAAGCGTCCCAAACCATATATACATAGCTGATCATGATGCTAGTAATACAAAATAAGAATTAGCAAGAGTGTAAGTCATACATGATTAAATCTAGATATAGTCTATAATGTGCTAATCATGTCATGCCTAGTAGGCAAAAATAACAAGTCCAAAATATGAGTTAACAGGTGCTTGGGGCTAAATGCCACAAAAGAATATATGCAATAAGTGGGAGAACAAGATAAGAACCCGCTCAGTCGGTCTGGTGCTCCGTGTGGTCACCATCCTCGGAAAGAAACGAAAGATCCTCTGGCTCTGCTACCGGATCTGGCCAAGCAAAACCAGTGGGGTAAGACCCCAAATAGCAAGTACCACAAAGGAGGCCAAACTATGAACTAAAAATCAGCAATACAACATAGAGCTACAATATCCTAAGAAACATATAACCACCATGTATAATATAAAGTGCACCGAGAAACAAGAAAATAAATCAGGAAACATGTAAAAAAATTGGACGAAAACATGTACGGGATCATGCAAGGTGAACATAAGTATATAAGTAAACTAGAAGAGGAAAAGTAACGAGAAAAGAACTAGTATAGTAATAAAAATATGCAAGGGGAACATGTAAGGAACAGTACATATAAGGTAAATAGCGCACAAGATAATAGACATGAGTGCACCACGCCGGGTCACCATCAAGCAAGCAAGACAATATAAGACACGACAAAAAATGGACTCCATCCATCAATCACGGCCAAACAAGAAGTATGCCTTACTACATTAGCTAACTAGGGTTATCACAAGTCCTAATTACTAACAAATATAATTTAGAATTTCTATACAGTCACATGCCCTGCAGATTGTCCAAGCTACCCATACATCGTATGATAGTAAAGTAAATAATAGTGGATACACCACCCCCAAGAGAGATATGCACCTAAGTCCAAGTCACACAAAGGTGAACCTGAGTAAGTTAATACAATATGCCCCACACAACGGTGAGCTGAAAATGTGCACTACTCGACGATATGCTACAAGTCCATCAAGCAGTAAGATTATTAGGGCACGGGAATACAAGCAACCAGAAGATCCTCCCCCAATGCTCTAATTATTCTTGCTAGTTATTAATCCTTAATATTTTAGTTTAGGATTCCGGGTTTGGCATTCCGTTGAATCCATCCTAGACATGATGCTCCCCGCAGGGACGAACTAGACAAGACAATCGGCAAGCACAATCACAAGACTTATACGAAAATACAACTATACGGTTATAGGCAAGATGAGCTGCGCTATAACAAACCACAATAGTCAATATAACAGTCAAAAAATTAGGAGTGTACTACTACGGGTCACTATCTGGCAAGTACATGGCAAGTATGGACAGATGTATAATGGGTAGGTATCCCCAAAGCAATACACGGTATGTATATAATGGGCAGGTGGTCCCAAAACTATACATATGTCAGGTCAAGTAGCAGGAATGTACCCCTACGGGTCACTATCAGGAAAGTACAAGAAAGGGTATAATGGGTAGGTGTCCCAAACTATAGATAAAGCCGGAACTGGGTACAATGGACATGTCAATAAAATAAACAAGTATAGCCGAGAAGTAACACAAGAAAACATATATAAGTGTCGAGTCACGCCAGGAAATTATCACAGACGAAAGTCTACATAAAAAGGCAAAATAGGCAAAAATAGGGTCATTCGAATTATCCAGCGGATCTCCTCGGATCATCCGATTTGTCACAGCAAATAATGGGCTACAATTTGGATCATCCGTCGGACTGTCGCGGATCAAAGTCGGATCATTCGATTTGTCACAACAAGTTTATGGGACAAAAATTGGATCATCCGTCGGACTGCCGCGGATCACCTTCAGATCGTCCGAGTGGTTATAGAAACCCGAACCTAAAATATTTTTGAGACTTGTTCGGGTCGAAAAAACTTTGTTCTAACTCAGAATTTAGATTTTCAAAGGTCAAAATTGTATAGGATCAAATTTTCAACGGCCTGGGGATATTCGATTTTACCAACTTTGAGATTTGAGAGATCGATTCCGAGGAATATCGTACAAGTAATTTGTGAAAAAAAACTGAAACTTGTTCGAAGTCTACAAAACTCGAAACTACCAAAATAGAAACTAGCCACGGGTCTCAAGTAGCACATAATATAAGTCTCATGGTAAACACACCGATTATTGTTTCTGATGTCGAGTTTTCTTACGGATAAATACCAGGGTTTCTACAGGAAAAGTCAAAACCAAGCCGAAACTATTTTCGAAAATATGCACAAGGTTGAAAATCATTAGACAAACATATTTAACAAATCAAGCTCCATGAAATTATAATCACAAAATCTAAAGAAAAATGAAAACTGTAATAAAATCATATTATTAAGTATTTTGGCAAGATGTACTTGCCTAAATCCAAGCTTCCAGCCTAAACCTTCAACTCCACCACCGAGAGAGGTTCAGAAACCACACTCTAAGGCTTCAAGACCAAGCTCCTAGCTCCCGCAAAAAATGGAGAAGAAAAATAAAGAAGTGAAGGAAGAAAGAAAAGAGAGAGAGAGAGAGAGAGAGAGAGAGTTCATATATATATAATGGGTGATTTAATCGTGGCAGTCCGATCCGCCATGTCAGCGATCTAAGTCACAAATTAAATCAATCTCATCCATTCAATACAAAACCAAAAAATTATTGGATAAAAGAAGGCATCCAATATTATTCATGAAAATATCCCAAAATATCTCAAAAGTCAAACTTCATCCGCTGGACGAATTTTTCGTCGGTAAGCCGCGGAATGCCGACGGTAATCCGGTCAGTAGATAAAAGTTGAAATTTTGAGAGAATTTTGAGATTCTACGAGAACCAATAAAGCACGGTACAAAGCATAAAATACGTATCCATATACCGATACAAATACTGTGAGACGGGTCTCACAGCTTATGACTTGGTCAACCGGGAGTTCCTATGCCATATTATATTGTGTATGGGATTTGATACTTGGTGGGTAGACAAGGAGGGGGAATGTGTCTCCACCCCCTCTTTCTCGATTCTGATCTAGGGTCAGCCGGAAGGCTTCTTTAAGAGTTATAGGGATATTAGATAGGGAGATCCGCTTTCACCCTACATTTTTACCATTGTGATGGAGTTCCTCTCGTGCTTGATAGACGGGGCGGTCATAGAGAGAGATACCTCTCCGCTGTTTAAGAAGATGAATCATATTGTTTCTCATTTGATTTATGAAGATGATCTTTTAGTATTTATGGAGCCTTCTAATAGGTCAATTGAGGCTATTAGAAGGATTTTGGACAAACTAGAAAGGTGGTCTGGCTTACAACTAAACAAAAATAAGAGCCAGATGTTCCTTAACAGGACTTGCAGAGATAAGGAGACTTGGTTGGGGAAGATGGAGATTTCTAAGGGTGCACTTCCGGTTAAATATTTAGGGCTGCCTCTGTCTATCAACCAGACAACTTATGCAGATTATGAGGGCATCCTAAACTATACTCAAGCTAGGTTGGATGGATGGCAAGCTCAGATCCTGTCGTTTGGGGGCCGAATAGAACTCATCAGGGCAATAATTTTGGCTATTACCTTGTAATGGCTCCAAGCTATCATGATCCATTTAGCTACTATTCATAAGATAGAACGTATGTGTGCTAATTTTCTTTGGAAAGGAGGAATTCATGCGATCAGTTGGAAGAAATTTTGTCGGCCCAAACAAGAGGGGGGTGTAGGGTTGAGATCACTTACAATGCTTAGGAAAATAGCCTCCTACAAACTATTCTGGAGATTTCTCTCTGTCAAATCTATCTAGACAGATTGGATCAGGGGGAGGTACTTCCCTAAGGAAGATTTTTGGTCTACCAATATCAATAACAACTTCTCGGTGACGGTTAAAATGCTTCCGAGGTGGAAGAGCTTGGTTAAACCTAGAGTTACTAGGGTTATTTGCTCTAAAAATTAGACTAGTTTGTGGCATGATCCTTGGATCAACCATACCAGCCTGATTGATAGAGAGGGATGGCATATATATGAGATAAGGGGATCTACTGAACATGTTAATTATCATATTCAGGAGGGAGCATGGAAATTATAAGGTTGGTTGATAGAGGCCGCTTATGTGGTTGATATTCGAGAGGTGGAGATAGATAGGTTAGGCACGAAGGATTATTGGACATGGGAGAAAATGGATAAAGGCACTTTAGTCTTTCGGAAGGCCTTCAACTAAATCTGGAGCAGGAATCCGGACATGGACTGAGCATATCTGGTTTGGACTAAAGGAGGAGTGGTTAAGAACTCCCTATGTCAATATAAGATGATCCGTAACCGACTACTCACTAGAGACCATCTGAGCATGTTTGGTGTAGACCGTCCGGATAAGAAATGTTGCTTATATGGGTATATGGAAAAGACCAGGGACCACCTTTTCTTTTACTATGACTTCGTTTGTGTCACGACCTGCACCCGATATAGTGGTACGAGTATGCGGGTACGTTCAGCCTATGCCGCAGCATCGACGGTAGAACGCTGTTTAGGTCACAATACTATCTAATTAATCTCACACGGATATCCAACTCCATAAGAAGACACAGATATAGCAATATAATATAAAAGACTCACTCACAAAACTAAAGCAAGATAAGATATCGAAAGAATAGTACAAACACAACCGCAAGGTCTGAACAACAAATATAAATCTAAACTTCACACAATAACATCCCAAGTCTCACTATACGCCGAAAATAAATCCGGTACCAAAATCTGCTAAAAGAAACTAACAAAAATAACTAGTGATTCCGGCTAGACCTTCCGACAATCACACCTGAGCTACAAGGTCCAAGGCTGCAGCTACTCTCCCTGTGGTCCGTAATATGTTGCACACCAGTCCTCTAAGTCGCAGTCTAAAAAATATATCCAGTTAGGATTGGAGCAAAGTATAACCCAATAGCAGTTCCAATTAATTGAGAAGAACTATAAAATAATAAATAGATGATGCTATATACTGAGAGAAAATAATAAACTGATGCAATGGCAAAATAATAAAGATAACAGGCAATGTAAGCAATAAGGTATAGCCAGTGCATATATGAAATGATGAGAAATAAACTACAATATCATATACAAGGTAATGTAATATATGAAATTTGAAATAAAGAACTGTAACTATTCTAAGTATTTGAAATACTAGTTTCGATATGTGATCGACTTGGGAACTTATACGATAGCTAAATGGCCTGGTTAATCATACGTGAGGTATATGAATAACACTAACAATATTTTACAATTTATAATAAGAATATGATCACATCTCTTACTAGCAATTTCTCTCGCCCCAACTAGTACAGTGGATCTAACCATGACACGTTACGATATACGATCAATGTCCAATAATAATACCATATACAATATCTAATGTCAATATCGTGTACGATGTCAATACGATAACCATTGTAACATCTCATGACTGAAGATCCAAGCTAAATACTAGTTCGTGTACCATGATGTCAAGAATCAGATGTAACATTTCTAAGTACTTGAAATATAAAAATTATCAAATAATGGAAACTATCAGATAATGTACTCGCCTGAAATCATGTACTGAAATATCAAACAGTACCCGTATTGGAGCCTCAAAGACCTAAATATGAATTATAAGTCAAACAGTATTTTGGAATTATAAACATGCTAAACTAGATTGAAACTAGGTCTCTAGGTCAACATTAGGTCAACTAAGTTTAATTAGGTCAATATCTTGCTAAGCTAGGTTTTCTAGGTCATACTAGCTAATATAGTATACTTTATATCATATACCCATAATATAGACTCTAAATACCCATACATATAAATACCTTAGCCTAGACTCTCATTACCTAGCCTATACTTGGTATCTAGACACATACCCTAGATCATGAACTATTACCTCAATATCTAACTCAAACCATACCTTATCAAATACCTTAGTCTAGAACCAACTTCTTACCTATCATTTCACACTAGTGCCTATATCTTGGTACCATACCCTCAAACTAGTCATACTACCTATTTACCAATACTTGATTCCCATATATCAAGGTGCACTAATACCCCTTTTTTTTTAATCCAAACCCCATCCTACTGTCAAACACATATATACCATAGTCATATATTGCCCTCACATATTCATATGTCCAATATTAGGACACTACATTCACTGACACATGTATGCACTGCCTTAATCACTTATACACATTGGATTGACACCCACACTTCTATACCTCACTGTATAACATGTACATACTTCCTACTCCTAGACTAAAACTGTCACAGCACAACACCTTACCACAGAACACATGAACATTCCTTGCCACCTGCAAATGCATCTCCAATTGCCCATTTATAATTGAATACTCTTACCAGGACTGTGCACCCCTTCACTGATACTCATACGCAAAGGCATGGTCCAGGTTTAAGAATATGGACACATACCCTAGCTCACTTGACCCTCATACCCAGGCACAAAATACTGATACACCACACTACATATCTTCTATCACTCCATTGATTCTCCCGCTCACTGTGTGAATCTCCAATTCCTAAGGCCTGCATTACCTAACCCCAATCCCCACATCAACTGCAAATACATTGCAATACAACACAGCCTATAGCATAACCCATGCAATTTCATTCATGCGCATCTGCACATCTAGGTACTGCCCTCAGATTTTCCCCTGAACAATGCTACCCAACATGAACTAAACCTCCCTCACTACTACACTATATACCACAACACACTCCTATACCAATACTTGCATACACCTTATACACATGAAATATCCCATAGTACAACCTCATTCCCCTCACTGATACACTCACCCATATGCTCAAGTGCACTGCTGCAAACCACCTAAGACCTGCCACTGCTTGTTATTTCCTCTACTACAGTCGAAATACATAAACTATTCTAACTTGTGCACTTATACACTGAAACTCCTTCCCTAACACCCTAATACTCACTTTGCACTCAAAAACTTGCACCCTCTCACCTGATACATACTGCTACCACTGCTAATCTTCAGTCACAAAGTTGTAGGAAGTTCAAGCAGTATACTTACATATGTGTACTAAATCTACTGCCCTTTATCTGCTGTCTCGAGCTCCTATTACTACTGGAGCATGCTCAGATCTCCCTTCAACTGCACCTCGCTGTGCAGAGACAAAACTTGCGTCTAATGGCAGCAATGCTAACTACTGCACATGTCTGTGCAAACCCCCTCTGGACAGTCCCTTGTCCTTCCCCTAGAATACTCACACAAATGCAAGTTGCACCCAAGCCTACTCTAAAACACAGAAATCACCTTATGCACAGCCTTGCACACCTAAGCACTCATGATACAATACCAATATCACATCTGAGATACCCATCTACATGTAGGATTTACTCAATAACACACTCTCGATACTCCAACACATACACTAACAACACTCCCAACTAAACACAATACTAACACAACAGAAACACAATTTCAAGCTTTTGATACCTATTGGCATCATGAATATTCACAGGTTTGATACTAAGATACACACAGCCTACCCAATTGCTGCTATTACTAACCATTTTTTCTCCTATTGCAGATCTGGACCAGGAACTAGACCACTCACACTCCCTTTGCAACTGATACTCATGTGTATATCACACACCACAGCATCCGAGCTCAAGCCTAGCCATATCTTCTACTGCACACTGTGTAGTTTTACTAAAATCGAAACACAGGCATTCTACACAACTCCCTCAACCACATAGGTGCACATAAGCACCAACACAGACACACAAGTCACAATGCTCATATATGCAGATGCTCGAGTTTCACATCTGCACATCAGGTGCAGAACCCACTGACTTGGAACTCCCCTCATGCTTGCAATCCCTCTGGTAAATGAGACAACCCTCTAATCCATCACCAACTCCAATACGACAGCTACTACTTCATCACCAACACCCACACAAACATTACCCGACTGTGCACTGTTACCAACAGTGTACACTCCATTACACATCATATCTCCCACTATCAACCACATATAACTATATATATATATACACATCTAACATTTATGCATATATTTATATATAAATACACTAAATAATTCATATAACATAGATACATACTCTAATGTAAACATATATCTAGATTCACATGTCCATATGTGCACCATACTAATAATAGATCAAACACTTGGTAGGCAACATACCAAGTATCTTGATACCTATGATATACCCTCCAAATATCAATTCCATTTTATACCACTACTCAAAATACATCATACCTATCCTAATATATCAAATATAATATAAACTAACAAGAAATGACTCATTAGGCATTTTATCAAACACTTAGTGTGCCACCTCGAAGTTTTTTCCAAATGGACACAAAACTCATTGTAGCTTCCACCAATGGCCTCCTATGGACCTAGTTCTTCTTCCTATGGGTAGTCTTAAACCAAAAAAAAAAAATTTAGGGATTTATTTCACCATTCAAATCTGAAATAACAAAGAAAAATAGGGTTCTTACCTATTGGGAGATGGATTTCCAATGTGGTTCTTTCTAATGAGAACAAGGATGAGAAATGGATACCAATGAAAGTTGGACGCAATCCTCAATCCAGTGCTTCCCTTCTCAAGTGCTCCTCTAGCAATGCCAAGATCCTTAGCCTCATTGGAATAAAAAATGAGAGGGATAAAATTTGGAGTGGAGAAATTAGGGTTTGCTCTCAAATTTGGGGATGAACTAAATGGAAATAAATGGAGGCTATTCATGAATAAAGATGTTTATATAAGCTCCCTCTAGGGCTAGGGTTAGGTTGAGAAAGGTTTGAATTAACATAAGTGCCCCTCTCATTCTTTCATGAATAGGATATAACTAATTCTTATAAGAGGAATATTATATTCTTGAGTCTAAAATAGGTTTAATAGAATTAATCTAGTCATGACTAACTATTTAATTGAATCAATGGGTCAAGTCAAGTCTAGTTTGGTCCACTAATACCATGTCTAATTAAAATAGACTAATCAACTAACCAACAATACTAATAATAGTCAAATATATATAATATATATTTTATATTAAACAAAAATATAAACACAATATTTATACTAATACAAAAATGACAAAAATATTCCTATTCTAGAAATGTGGTAGTGACATTTTGGGAGATCTGGAATAAAATTTGCAGATGCTTTGGACTTCTAGCTACGCAGAATAGGGACCTATTATCAGGCTTGAATGAGGTCAGAACTCAAAAAGACAAAGGACCAAGAGCATATATGCGACTACAGATGATTCTAAGTACGGTGGTGTGGCATGTGCGGAGGAAACAAAACCAACGTATCTTTGAGGGACTGGCTACCAGTATTATTATTATACAAAGACAAATACAAGCTGATATAGATATCCTAGACCCAAGATGAATTCAATTTGTATCTTGGTTGGAATGATAGTGTTGTAATATCTTGTTTTAATTTTCAATAATATTTACATTCTTTGAATATATATATATATATATATATATATATATATATATACACACACATGTATGATATTTCACATGTATTTGTACTTGTTATGTAGGAATGCGCATTCGGTAGATTGACTGAATCAAAATTTATAAATTTAAAATTCAACAAAACTATTTATTAAAAATTGATATGAGCCGCTATTTTGTAAAACCAAACCAAACCAAAACTGTTCAATTTTCGGTTAATTCGATCTTTGCATACTAGGTCGAGCTTAGAGCTAATTTAGTTTTGACGGACCTTTTCTATAATAGGTTGGAGTAGGATTTACGATAATATTTTCACAAAAAAAATTCACAATTTTACAACAAAATTTGACAGTCAAAGTGTAGATAAAGTAACAAATATAGAAATATAATAAAGCCAAATAAATACAACTACAAATGTTAAACACAACTACAAACCTACACCATATATATATATATATATATATATATATATATATATATATATATATATATATATATATATATATATATATATATATATGGTAAACGGGATATGAGCCATAGGCTCATATTCCTACATGAGCCTATACATATGTGGACCAAGAGAAATAGACTCATGCATCCCATGTGCACCCATGTGTACTCGTACAATCTTTTCATATTGGCCCACATGTACATGGCTCGTGTTGTAGTGTCCCGTTCCGCGTTGGCACTATGTACAAGAGATATCGGTTTGCTAATTCAAAAGAGATACCTTCTTTTAGAACTCCTTGTTGAACCAGAAAATGACTGATCTAAGTGAGTGGACAGAACTTTGTTCTCTAATTCTTGCATGCCCTAAATAATAAATTTGAGTTATATAATGCATGTTGCTAAGAAGATTATTTTTTTCGTTGCATGAATAATAGAACTGCATGCTTAGCTAGAACTTGAATGCTTGTCAATAGAAGAACCATTGCTATGCTAATAAGAAAGAGTAAGAGATTGCTTGAACATATTTCTTTATCGCTTGTGTATTAATAGAACTACTTCATGCTTGAACTTGATCAGAGAAATGGCGGTTAGTCCGCACAGAGATAGAAGAGATGGATAGATAGTCTGCTTGACCTTGATCATCTGCATCATAGAGTTTATCTGATAGTGTTTCATGCATTCACATTGGTTGGACAATGGCTATTAGTGCAGAGCTGAACCTTGGTCCCGACTGCTATTATGTTAGTGAAGAGCAACCATGAGTCACATCTACTAATAGAATCAAATAAAAGAGTCATTAGTTAGCTGGATTATCGCTACTGATCCTGAGTTTCTCGGGGACTGAAATTATATAGATAGTTCATCTTTTTTGCTTAATAGAAGGAAAGTTCCTAGATAGTGTATTATCTCTAGAATCTTTGAGTATAGCTCATGAGACACGCTGCGCACACCCTAATAGTAGAATAATCGGCTTGTCTTGTGTGCTTGAATGAATCGAACATGAACTCTGATTTCAAAGATGTTTCCAAAAGAAGTAATATGACTCCGTTCCTGTACTGCATGTAACGAACCTAGGTAAAACTAAAAAGATTACTAGTAATATAATATTTTATAACATAATTACTTAGTGTTAGTTTTAGTGAATGTTGCTCTTGTTCGTTGATTTTATACTCACCAGTACTTTCTCCAAAGTGCTGACCCACCAACAGTTTGCTTGTTCGCAGGTGTTGGATCGTCCAAGGAAGCGATAGTCGTGCCTCATCCCCAAGACCAGGAAATCTAGTTTCGATGCCTTGAGTTGTATCGAGATGTTTGAGCAGCTTTTGTATAGAGGGACATAATGTATGGAACGATGCCATTGTATTCAGAGAACCTCGTGCCTTGATCTTTGTCCCGTGTACTCAGATGGATTATTATTTTTAACACTGTCCCTCCGCTGCGTACTCGATCGGTTCAATGATAGCCACAATTTTAACGATGTTGCCTTGTGCGAGCGCAACCCCCGGCTCGCACGACATGACGCCTCGATGGAAAACGATAATACGCCCCGTGGGAGCGCCGCGGCACGGTGATTTGCGCCCGACTGGGACGTCGTCGGGACCTTCGGGATTGGGGCGTGACACATGTTGAAATATGAGCACTATGGCTCCAGTTTACCCATATATATATATATATATATATATATATATATATATATATATATATATATATATATATATAAGAGGTAATTGTGTTACAGACTCCTGACCGACAGGCCTACAAACTCGGCTCGAAGGTCACATACATCCCGGTCCGAAGGCCCGCACCTGCACCTACACCGCACCTGAACCGCACATGCACAACACTTGAACTGCACTTGCATCACACCTGAACCGCACCACTACGCACATTAATTATTTCACAAAAAATTAAATGTGCTTTCCCCGTAGCTCGAACCCGCAACCTCTTGGGGGATATGCCTCACTCTAATTACAAGAGCTAGAGGTCCTTGGAATATATATATATATATATATATATATATATATATATATATATATATATATATATATATATATATATATATATATATATATATGATATTCGGTTTGGGTCGGTTTTCAAAGGCTGAAACTGAAACCTGAATCGAATAACTAAAAACATTCATAGCCAAAACAAAAAATTGAACCGAATAACTTATATCGGTTCAACTAGATTTGATTTTCCAATTTTGGACCGACGTATGCTCGGCTCACAAGGCAAATTTCAAGATACTGTGTGTTGAAGATTTTAGTTTGATTGCACAAAAATAAACTTTCTAGTTCAGATTCGTTGAGTTTGGACGAATATTCAGATTTATAGGGTTTGAATGAATCTTTATATTCATTGGGTTGAACGAATTTTAAGATTCATTAGATTTTGGTTGTGACACTTAGGTTTTGGTTGTGACTCTTCGTTCATGATTCGTTCACTTTCAGATTCGTTTTGACTATTGAAAGAGACATACATGTTCATGAAAAGACATGAGAGTTTCTATATAAATTTGACTATACTCAAGTCTCAAATACGTACAACAAAAACAATACCAAAAGCACGTCATATCACAAATCACACTATCACAAGCATAATATAAATTACTACTACTCAATAAGAAGAAAAGATTCAGATTTGTTGTATGCAACTTTTACTCAAGGTTTCGTTGTATCATGTAAAAAGTATACGCGTGAACCAAACAACAAATTTTTTTCAAGTGGGGACGAATAATTTTCTAAAGAAAGTATCGACATACAGAGACGTCTTGAAGTCATTTTCGTTTCTTCTATATTATTATTTTTAACAATTTTTATTATTATTAATAATTTTAGAAAGTTATTCGACTTGTATGCTTAATTTGAAATATAAAAAATTGAAAATTATTATTATTATTATTATTATTATTATTAACACTGGGTTTCTTATACTTTATCATTCTTGAGCTTTGATACATGTTATCATTCTCGAGCATGTCCAACTCCCATCCTATAAAGTAGCAGATTTTCAAGTCCATAATCAAATAAGAGTAGAGAGACATTTTCAGACAACGTGACAGAGTGAACGTGAAAGAGGCAGATGAGGAGAAGAAGATCCGGAATATTTAATTTCTAGAGGAGCTGACTTCTTCAAGTTGTAATAATTTTCACCAAAACATATTTAATTTCAAAAAGCTGGAGGTCAGACCATGGATTTCAAGTCAAACTTTGATACCGAGGTGCGAGCATGAGATGACAAAAGTTTGTGCTTTTGCTTTCTTGAGTCCAAAATTGGCATTTAAGTCGCACATAATATTAAGCTCTCACAATGATTTTTTTTTTTTTTTTTTAACGAAGAGAGTGAGAGAATGAAAAGTAGCATATTATCTTTGACTTAGCATTCATCTTTTGTTGTCCACCGCATAGTATTGTCGGCTCGTCCTATCTTGATAGGAAATCCATGATGGTGGTTGGATCCACCAGAGGCATTTTTATTGCGCTGTTGCCAAACAAGTCTTTTCTTCTATTGGATAAATTATTCAGTGGGACGATCATGTGACAATAGAAAATCTTGAATATGCTCCGATAAAATGGAGATATATTCTATATTTTCTTTTTCTAATTTAATCTTTGTGATATATTTTTATACTATTAAAAAAGTTATAAAAGTTATAAGGTTCACTACTGTCATGTCCATCCCAATGAATAATTTTTCCTTCAATTGAGTCACAATTTGGATTCGAGGAACGTTATCTACTTAGCCATCGTCATCTCTTAATTGTTGGTAAAATTACTTAGCCATCATCATCTACTTAGCTAAAAGCAGTCTAATCATATGTACTATTTATGCACCCTCTAGGTTCTTGGCACATGTGGATTGGAGGTCAGTACGTATGAAAATGTACTGGTGAGTGGGACTAATCTATTCGTCTAAATCGACACTACTTATTAAGGGAAGCATACATTCAAAGTTATCTTGCTATTTAGAATTATGATGATTTACAGTTCATATCGATAGAGCATAGTTGATAGAAGTAAATATATATCATTTAT
>JAYESA010000004.1:248553123-248785623 GCA_036927795.1 Iris macrosiphon | reverse complement strand
TCTCACAAGGGTGTGGGTTGGGTCGGACATGGGTCCACTAGGGTCTGACATGGGTCCAGGCTAGTCAAAACCCTAAAACAATCAAATAAAAAATAATACAATTACTAATTAAATATAAATATAAGTAATTATACACAATGCACAATTTAAAAAAAAAATAACCCTATTTTCTAGAATTGGGTAGTTACAAGCCTACCCTCCTTAAAATAATTTCGTCCTCGAAATTAAAAAGACGAAACTAGGACATGAATGCAAGGAAAAGAAAAGAACCATACCCCAGGTCTCGAAAAGATAGGGGTATCGCTCGCGCATTTCATCCTCCCTCTCCCAGGTCGACTCACCTGGAGAGTGATGCCTCCACGAGACGCAAACCAAAGGAATAGTCTGGTTCCTCAACACCTTCTCCCGTCGATCCAGAATCTCCACCGGCTGCTCTGGATAGCTAAGAGTAGGGCCCACCACGATCTCTGAGTGATCCAATACGTGACTGGGATCCGCCACGTACCGTCTCAACTGTGACACATGGAACACATCATGAACTCCCTCTAGCGTAGGCGGCAAATCAAGCCTATACGCCACGGCGCCGACCCTCTCAAGGATGCTGAAGGGTCCGACGAAACGTGGGCTAAGCTTCCCGCCTCCACCGAAGCGAATAGTTTCCCGCGTCGAAGAAATCCTCAGGAACACCAGATCTCCAACCTAGCACAAACAAGGTCTCTGCACTTAGTCTAAAACAAGCAATCACAAGCAAACACAAGAACAAAATCTAGATTCTAAGCTATACCTCAAACTCCAAAGGTCTCCGGTGGCTATCGGCCCAATGCCGCTGCCTGTCCTGCGCCACCCGAAGTCTATCTCTAATAAGCTTGACCTTCTCCGCTGCATCAACCACCATCTCCAGACCAAGCAAAGCTCTCTTGGCTACATCATCCCATGATAACGGAGTACGACACCTCCGTTCGTACAACGCCTCGAATGGTGACATCTCGATTCTGGCTTGGTAGCTGTTGTTGTAAGCAAACTCTACCAAGTGCAAGTGATCCTCCCAAGAGCCTCTGAAATCCAAAACACAAGTATGAAGCATGTCCTCAAGTGTCTGAATGGTCCCCTCTGACTGACCATCTGTCTGTGGGTGATACGCAGTACTAAACTTGAGCTGGGTGCCCAAGCTAGCCTGCAGACTCCTCCAGAAATGCGAAGTAAAGTGACTGTCCCGGTCTGATACTATGCTCACAGGGACTCCATGCAGTATGACTATCTGGCGCACATACATCTCTGCTAGTCTCTCTGTAGACGTACCCACTTTGAATGGTAGAAAGTGAGCCGATTTGGTCAACCTGTCCACGATGACCCAAATCGCATCCTTCCCGCCTGGAGAACGGGGCAATCCAGAAACAAAATTCATGGTCACATGCTCCTATTTCCACTCCGGAATGGATAACGGGTGGAGCAAACCTCCTGGCCTCTGCCTCTGCCTCTCCGTCTTCACCTGCTGGCACACTAAGCATCGGGATACGAAGCATGCTACCTCCCGCTTCATCCCGTACCACCATACATGCTCTCTTAGATCTCTATACATCTTGTTGGCACCTGGATGCATAGAATACTGGGATCGATGTGCCTTCTGAAGAACCTCCTCGCGCAACGACCCACTTGGCACACACAACCTGGTACCGTGCCGCAATGAACCATAATCAGCAATGGTGAAGTCATCTGATAATCCCATCTCAACCTGCGCCCTGATGCTCCTCAGGGACTCATCCTCAAACTGTGTAGCCCTGATCTGGTTTACCAACTCTGACTGAATTTGCAGTCCCCACATCTGTATCTCAACTCCAGGCACTATCACCTCAATGCCTAAGCTCTCTAGATCTGCCAGAAGATAACGATCTGTAGTCAGGCACATAGCTACCGGATACCTGCTCAGCGCATCCGCAACTATGTTCGCCTTCTCTGGATGGTACTGCAATAATATGTTGAAGTCTTTCATCAACTCCAACCATCTCCTCTGCCTCATGTTCAGCTCTTTTTGGGTAAACACATACTTCAAGCTCTTGTGGTCTGTGAAGATCTCCACACGCTCTCCGTATAAATAGTGTTTCTACAACTTCAGAGCAAAGATGATCGCTGCCAACTCTAAATCGTGGGTAGGGTAGTTCTTCTCATGAGGACATAATTGCTTGGAAGCATAGGCAATCACCCTCCCATTTTGCTGTAACACACAACCTAGTCCCTTTCCCGATGCATCACTATAGATAGTGAATCCTCCAGATCCTGATGGCAACATCAACACTGGAGCTGTCATCAACCTCCGCTTCAGCTCATCAAAGGCGATCTGGCACTCCTCTGACCAAACAAACTCCATGTCCTTCCGGGTCAGCCTGGACAACGGCTCTGCAATCCGGGAAAAATCCTGAACAAATCTTCTGTAATAACCTGCCAGTCCCAGGAAACTCCTGACCTCTGCTACTGAGCTCGGAGCACTCCATGCCTCAACTGCCATGATCTTTCTCGGATCCACCGAGATCCCCTCTCTAGTCACCACATGACCAAGGAATTCAACCTTGTCAAGAAAGAACTTACACTTCGAAAGCTTTCCATAGAGCTTCTCCTTCCTGAGAGTCTCCAGCACTATCCTCAGATGCTCCTCGTGCTCCTCTGGGGTCTTCGAATACACCATGATGTCATCTATAAACACCACCACAAACTTGTCCAGATGCTGATGGAACACCTTGTTCATCAGATTCATGAACACTGTCGGGGCATTAGTCAACCCAAACGGTATCACCACGAACTCATACTGTCCATATCTGGTCCGAAAAGCTGTCTTCGAAATATCCTCCTTCCTGACCTTCACCTAGTGGTAGCCTGTCCTCAGATCAATCTTGGAAAACACCCTCGCTCCGCTCAACTGGTCAAAAAGATCATCAATACGCGGCAGCGGATACTTGTTCTTGATTGTGAGGTTGTTCAGAGCCCTTTAGTCGATACACATCCGTAACGACCCATCCTTCTTCGGCACAAAAAGTACCGGACACCCCACGGGGAAGAACTAGATCTGATAAATCCTTTGTCTTGAAGCTCATCCACCTGCTTCTTCAACTCTATCAGCTCACTGTTGCTGACTCTATAGACGTGCTGGGATATCGACTCCGCGCCTGGCACCAAGTCTTTAGAGAACTCCACATCTCTGTCCGGAGGCA
This sequence comes from Iris macrosiphon, assembly GCA_036927795.1. Classification (NCBI taxonomy): domain Eukaryota; kingdom Viridiplantae; phylum Streptophyta; class Magnoliopsida; order Asparagales; family Iridaceae; genus Iris; species Iris macrosiphon. Next base: position 248,782,420 of record JAYESA010000004.1, on the reverse strand, counting down.
ACCCTGGCAACACCTCCGGAAAGACATCCATGTACTCCTCTATCAGTGGATGTAGCAACCTCGGCTCTACCACCAGGGCTCCGCAGAAGACTCCCTCGCTCTGCTCCGCTGCTCCTCTGGCAAACTGAAACTCTGGCTCACCCGACGGACCAAACAACACTCTGCCTCCACGATAATCTATACTAGCACAATGCATACTCAACCAATCCATCCCGAGTACAATGTCGTAGCTCGAAAGTAGCATTATGAGTAGGCACACACTCAACTCCCGGCCTCCCAAGGTAACTCTCCGGTCTCTGCAGACATCACCCACTAGGATGATACCACCCCCGATCGAGATCTTGCAGAGTCTAGCTAAAGGTTCAGCAACAAGATGGTGTCTAACAGCAAAAGATACAGACACAAAGCTATGGGAAGCACCGGAATCAAATAAATCAAGTGCTGGAATAGAATCAAGAAGAACAGAACCTGAGATCACATCACCAACGGGCTCAGACTCATCTACGGTCAGGGCAAAAGCTCGCCCTTGCTGTCCTCCTCGGTGCTGCTGCTGGTGCTGAGCAAACCTCTGCTGCTGAGTCTGCAAAGGTTGTCCTCTCTGCTGTGCTGCAGGTGCTCTGGCTGGTCCCCTCTGAGCGTATCCTCCGCCCTGAACTGTACAAGCAAGTGCTGAAGGGTAATCCTTCAGCTGGTGATTTGCTGCGCCATACAACAAACATCTGCCCAGCCTCTTTCTGTATATGTCCCATCCGTGCCTTGGCTTCCTACAGAAAGGGCAAATAATGGGCTGCCTCTAGCCCTACTGCTGTCCCTGCTTCTGCAGCTGGGGCGCCTGTCGGAAGGGCACGACCCTGACCCTAGTGCTGCTGAGTTTGCTGGAACGGCCTCTTGGCTGGGCCTGCACTGCTGCCTGCTCCGAAAGCGTCTCTGCTCCTCTTGGTCTTCAGCTCCAGGTCGTCCTCAGCCCTCGGATCATCGCTCATAATCTGCTCGAAGGTCGCCTCGCGGTCACTCCTAGTCAAGGACTTGACCGCCATGACCAAACCCTTGCGGAACTTTCGCGCCTTCGCTGCCTCAGTCAAACCCTCAACAAATCTGCCCAGATGGCAGAACTCGGTTGCATACTCGTCCACTAGCATGGTCCCCTGGACGATCGTCTCAAACTGGCTCTCTAAAGCACTGAGTGCCACATCCGGGAAGAACTTCTCCTTGAAAAGCTTCTTGAAAGCCTCCCAAGTTAGTCCCGATACTGCTATCCGCGTATCTGTGCGGTACCAAGTAAGGGCAAGATCAAACATCTGGCTGCCCGCCGCCTCAATCTACATACTGGCTGGGATCATCACCAGCCTGAAGATGCCCTCAATGTGTCGATCCAGTCGTCCGCGTACAGGATCCCCTCCGTACCCCGGAACTCCTTGGGCCGCATCCTCTGAAAGTCGATAATGGTGCCCGGCCTCGGATGCTGAGCCTGCTCTGCATGTGGCTAGATCTGGGCCACTCTATCCACCGCTGTCATGGTCACCTGGTGGGCATTCTTAATGCCCAACCTTATAACATCTGCCAGGCGGTGCTGCGCATACATCATCTCTCAGAAGAACGCGAACAACTGCGTAGCATCAACTGGTGCAGGCGGTGGTGGAGGAGGTACCACCGGATCAACTGGGGTAACTCTCGGATCAATAGGAGTGAGAGGATCTCCAAGAGAAATAGACGCTTCCTCGATCGCAGGAGTGGCGAGTGGAGCGGTAGCGGCTGCCAGAAGTCGAGCAAGACGAGAGGTGGCAGACCTCTCGGTGGCAGCTGCTGGAACGGTACGCTGAGACCGTGTCTTTGGAGGCATCTGAACACAGATCAAAAGAAGTCAATACGGTGCAAGAAACGATATCATCAAAGAAGGACAGTAATATTGCAAAAGAAAACAATTTCAGGAAAATTAAGATAGCAAAAGGAATCAGGAAGGGTCCTAGTTGTGATTGAGAACACCCTCTCTCAGCCTATATCCTATATCCTATTGCAGGTAAACCTAAAAACTAGACCTGCAAACTACGACCTACATGGGCCACCACCAAAAACGTGTCACGACCCGCACCAAAAAATCGGGCATGAGTCGTGGGTACGTCCAGCCTACGCCGCAGAATCGGCGGTAGAACGCTGTAAATGTTCGTTCTAGGTCAACCATCTATCACACAAAACCTGTCAATATCCTCTCCAAAAGGAGGCAACCCACGCAATATATATAAACTCTCAATCATAATAACTAGGGGAAGAGTAAAGCACGATATGATATCACAAAGAAACAAAGAAACACAGAGCAAGACAATATCCCAAAATACATTCCAAGTCTATAGTCTACAACATCTCACAACAAAATTATAAGTACAATACAGTCATCCAGAATAATCAACTGGGAACAACCCAGGAAAATCCACCTAGCTAACTAGGGCGCTATCGGCGTCTCCTCGACGGGCTCCTCCTCAGTCTCGGGGTCACAGCACTCCTCGACGCCCGGCCCGTAGAATATCGGGCAATAATCCTCAGGATCCTCTGGAAAAATATGCCAAGTCAGGACTGGAGCGAAGTACATAACTCTGAAAGCAACTCCAAATGCATGGTAAGGTGTATATGACGAGCAATAAAGAAGTATACAAGATGCACAGAAAATAAATACATGATGGAGCAGATAAAGTAGCTGCAAATGTAAACTGGAGAACAATACAAGTAGAGAAGTAACTGCATGTGAGAAAACAAGAATACTAGCTAAGTGCCTTGAGCACAAGTTCGTTATGTGATCGGCTTAGATTGCACATGAATAAACTACGATAAATCTGTTATGCGTGAGTTGCATAACCGACATACACATGAATACTGTTTGGCTTTGATCACATAACCAACTCCTACTCCCCTCCCCCACTAATACTCTTGGATCCAACCACGACATGCTACATACATGATAAGTAGCTCACGCACACGAAGGTGAGAGCACAAGAAGCACATGATAGCACATGAGAATCAATACCCGAAGTACATGATAAAATACACGTGATAGAGTACCCGTTGAACACGGTAAGGGGGATAACATCTTATGACGGGATCCACTAGTACCAGCTTGTATAAAAATGTGTCAGAATCAAGTATTACAGTTCTAGAACAGGTGATATAAACACTATCATGAAATAAAAACTATCAGAGGTAGGTACTTGCCTGATGTCCTGAGCAACTGATAAGGATCGAGATCCGGACCAGTATCGCAAGAACCTTTTGCGAAAAATAGAATAAAATAGGGTTCTATAGATTTAAACTGATATAAAATAATTAAAAACATGCTTCTAGGGATATTCTAGGTCGAACGGGTCAAACCGATAAAATTCTGGCCAAAAAGTCAACTCGGGGTCCAAAAAGTCAACTATAGGTCAAAATAGGTCAAATATTGACTTTTATGGTCAACGAGCACAATTAGGGTCAAGGCTCGGTCAAACTAGGGTGCCCCTGAAATTCTAGGTCAAAACTAGCTCATTAAGCTAGTAAACTCTCAAACTCGCCTCCTCGAGATACCTAGATACCCTCGGTATCCGATACCTCGACCTAGGCTACGCACCCCGTCTATACCCGCTAAACCTATACTAGCACGCGTAAATATATATATACCAATACATAAAAACCCATCTCTAAACTAAAACCTAGGCAATTTCTCAAAAACCCCGCTCGAAACTCAATACCTTGGATATCTCAAGGTATTGAGATACCATGGTATCTCAAGGTATTGAGGTATCGCCCAATACCCCTCTAACTACTCTTCTAGTTAGCTATTTATGCATATAGATATACTTCTAGTTAATAATCTAGGCTAAAAAATATATATCTAACACATATATATACATACCTAGATATCTACATATATACATCACACATACACACATACATATATACCCATATACCTTACCTTACCTATACATATATATATCTAGCTATAATATATATCTAGCTATATGTATATATATATATATATATCTATACACATAGATCTATATATCTAACTAATATCTAACTACCTATCTATCGATCTATCTATCTATCTATCTATCTATCTATCTATCTATCTATCTATCTATCTATATATTTATCTTTCAATCTATCTATCTATCTATCTAGCTATCCATCTATATATCTAGCTATCTATCTATCCGTCTATCTATCTAGCTATCTATCTATCCATCTATCTATCTATCTAGCTACTTATTAACCTATCCCTCGCTACCCCTCGCTACCTGCCTCGCTACCCGATGCAATGCAACGCGCTTGCGCTCGCTGCTGCTGCTGCTTACACTACTGCTGCTGCTGCTAACATCTGCTGCTGCTGCTTATACTGCTGCTGCTGCTGTGTAGTGCGCTGCAGCGCACTACGCTGCGGCACGCGCTGCTGCCTCGCTGCCTCACAAGCACACACAGACACGCACGCACCTAATTACATACACAGACACACATACATATATACATATATATATATATATACAACTATATATATATATATACACACACACTTATATATATATATATATATATATATATATATATATATATTCTTACACACACACACATACAAACTCATACATTTATATATATATATATATATATATATATATATATATATATATATATATATATATATATATATATATATATATATATATAAACACATATCTATATATATATATAAACACACACAAACTCAAATATATATATACACATACACATTGATATATATATATACATACATATACACACACACGCACACTTATACATATATATATATATATATATATATATATATATATATATATATATATATATATATATATATATATATATATACACAAACACTTACATAGATCTATATACACAAGCATATATATAAATACACACACATATATAGATACACAAACACATAAACATATATATAAATATATATACATATATAGACACACATACATATATATATATATATATATAAACTTATATACATATATAAACACAACTCAACCACAACGCACACAACACACAAACAACACACCCCACTCACGCCCAACGACCCCCTACGCGCACAACACATAAATATATATAAAATATAATCCGATAATTCAAGCACACACTCCCCGAAGCTAATCCAACGCGCGCACAAGCCCGAAACTATGAAACCAAGTCGAAATGGCCGTTCGGTCATTTTGACAAACACGCGGTGTACGGTTCGGAAAATCTCCTGAAACGCACACCAAACCAACTCGGAATCGGCCCAAAATATACCCACAGGTTCTAAATGATGTCTTGGTCCTAAAAAAAATACTACCCCATCGATTCTAGGCCCGTGGCGAAAACGCGCACGCACTTAGAACCGGCGACGACGAAAACCTCGAAAACGCCCGAAATGCCCGTTTCTCTGCGACACGACTTCACGTGTCCGAACGGAGACGCGCACTAACCCTCAAGAAACCCGACAATGTCTACCTAGGTCTGTCTAACCTAGGGCATCACCCAAAGTTGGGCCAATTTCGGATTCCACCCAAATTGACACAAAACCTAGTGTCAAAGTCTAGAACACAACCAAACTTGTTCCAACTTTCTCCCACGGGTAGCCTTAGGGTCTAGAAAGATTCTAAACCACTAATTACACTACATAAGAGTAATTAGTAAGAGAAAAGTTAGGGTTTACCTCTTGGGAGTTGGAATCCCAAGGCCAAAGTCTCCAATTCACTTGAAATCACCTCCCTCAAGCTCCAAGCCTCCAAATCTAGCCTCCACACTAAGTCTAGGCTCTAAACACCTAGGTTGGAGAAAAATATAGGGTTAGGGTTTATTAAAATATAAGAAATGGAAGAAAGAAGAGAAGAAAGAAAGACTTACTTGAAGTGTGAAGAAGAAAGGAAGAAGAAATAGTGGAGAAGAAGAAGATGTGAAGAAGAAAATAGGGGGGGCTGCTGTTATAGGTCAGGAATGGGTTAGAATAGGGCCGGCCATGTAGAAAAGGGGTTTCCATAGTCTCCAAAAGACCAAAATACCCTCCTCTCACTTGGGTTTTGGGTTTCGGGTTCCAAAAGCACTCAAACTAACTCCCAATCTCTCCAACTAACCCACTAAAAATATAATAATTATTCTAAACCCAAAAGTAAGTCTCACAAGGGTGTGGGTTGGGTCGGACATGGGTCCACTAGGGTCTGACATGGATCCAGGCTAGCCAAAACCCTAAAACAATCAAATAAAAAATAATACAATCACTAATTAAATATAAATATAATTAATTATACACAATGCACAATTTAAAAAAAAACCCTATTTTCTAGAATTAGGTAGTGACAAGCCTACCCTCTTTAAAATAATTTCGTCCTCGAAATTAAAAAGACGAAACTAGGACATGAATGCAAGGAAAAGAAAAGAACCATACCTCAGGTCTCGAAAAGATAGGGGTATCGCTCGAGCATTTCATCCTTCCTCTCCCAGGTTAACTCACCTGGAGAGTGATGCCTCCACGCGAAGCAAACCAAGGGAATAGTCTGGTTCCTCAACACCTTCTCTCGCCGATCCAGAATCTCTACCGGCTGCTCTGGATAGCTAAGAGTAGGGCCCACCATGATCTCTGAGTGATCCAATACGTGACTGGGATCTGCCACGTACCGTCTCAACTGCGATACGTGGAACACATCATGAACTCTCTCTAGCATAGCAGGCAACTCAAGCCTATACGCCACGGCGCTGACCCTCTCAAGGATGCTGAAGGGTCCGACAAAACGTGGGCTAAGCTTTCCGCCTCCACCGAAGCGAATAGTACCCCGCATCGAAGAAATCTTCAGGAACACCAGATCTCCAACCTAGCACAAACAAGGTCTCTTCACTTAGTCTAAAATAAGCAATCACAAGCAAAAACAAGAACAAAATCTAGATTCTAAGCTATACCTCAAACTCCAAAGGTCTCCGGTGACTATCGGCCCAATGCCGCTGCCTGTCCTGCGCCACCCGAAGTCTATCTCTAATGAGCTTGACCTTCTCTGCTGCATCAACAACCATCTCCGGGCCAAGCAAAGCTCTCTCGCCTACATCGTCCCATGATAACGGAGTGCGATACCTCCGTCCGTACAATGCCTCGAATGGTGACATCTCGATACTGGCTTGGTAGCTGTTGTTGTAAGCAAACTCTATCAAATGCAAGTGATCCTCCCAAGAGCCTCTGAAATCCAAAACACAAGTGCGAAGCATGTCCTCAAGTGTCTGAATGGTCCTCTCTGACTGACCATCTGTCTGTGGGTGATACGCAGTACTAAACTTGAGCTGGGTACCCAAGCTAGCCTGCACTCCTCCAGAAATACGAAGTAAAGCGACTGTCCCGGTCTGATACTATGCTCACAGGGACTCCATACAGTCTGACTATCTGGCGCACATACATCTCTTCTAGTCTCTCTGTAGACGTACCCACTTTGAATGATAGAAAGTGGGCCAATTTGGTCAACCTGTCCACGATGACCCAAATCGCATCCTTCCCGCCTGGAGAACGAGGAAGTCCAGAAACAAAATCCATGGTCACATGCTCCTATTTCCACTCTGGAATGGGTAACGGCTGGAGCAAACCTCCTGGCCTCTGCCTCTCCGCCTTCACCTGCTGGCACACTAAGCATCGGGATACGAAGCGTGCTACTTCCCACTCCATCATGTACCACCATACATGCTCTCTTAGATCTCTATACATCTTGTTAGCACCTGGATGCATAGAATTCTGGGATCGATGCGCCTCCTGAAGAACCTCCTCGCGCAATGACCCACTCGGCATACACAACCTGGTACCGTGCCGCAATGAACCATCATCAGCAATGGTAAAGTCAACTGATAATCCCATCTGAACCTGCGCCCTAATGCTCCTCAGGGACTCATCCTCAAACTGTGTAGCCCTGATCCGGTCTACCAACTTTGACTGAATCTGCAGTCCCCATATCTGCATCTCAACTCTAGGCACTATCACCTCAATGTCCAAGCTCTCTAGATCTGCCAGAAGATAACGATCTGTAGTCAGGCACATAGCTACCGGATACTTGCTCAGCGCATCCGCAACTATATTCGCCTTCTCTGGATGGTACTGCAATAATATGTCGAAGTCTTTCATCAACTCTAACTATCTCCTCTGCCTCATGTTCAGCTCTTTTTTGGGTAAACACATACTTCAGGCTCTTGTGGTCTGTAAAGATCTCCACACGCTCTCCGTATAAGTAGTGTTTCCACAACTTTAGAGCAAAGATGATCGCTGTCAACTCTAAATCGTGGGTAGGGTAGTTCTTCTCATGAGGACGTAATTGCTTGGAAGCATAGGCAATCACCCTCCTATTTGCTGCAACACACAACCCAGTCCCTTCTCCGATGCATCATTATAGATAGTGAATCCCTCCAGATCCTGATGGCAACGTCAACACTGGAGCTGTCGTCAACCTCCGATTCAGCTCATCAAAGGCGATCTGGCACTCCTCTGACCAAACAAACTCCACGTCCTTCCGGGTCAGCCTGGACAACGGCTCTGCAATTTGGGGAAATCCTGAACAAATCTCCTGTAATAACCTGCTAGTCCCAGGAAACTCCTGACCTCTGCTACTGAGCTTGGAGCACTCCATGCCTCAACTGCCATGATCTTTCTCGGATCCACCGAGATCCCCTCTCCAGTCACCACATGACCAAGGAATTCAACCTTGTCAAGGAAGAACTTACACTTCAAAAGCTTTCCATAGAGCTTCTCCTTCCTGAGAGTCTCCAGCACTATCCTCAGATGCTCCTCGTGCTCCTCTGGGGTCTTCGAATACACCAAGATGTCATCTATAAATACCACCACAAACCTGTCCAGATGCTGATGGAACACCTTGTTCATCAGATTCATGAACATTGTCGGGGCATTAGTCAACCCAAACGGTATCACCATGAACTCATACTGTCCATATCTGGTACGAAAAGCTGTCTTCAGAATATTCTCCTTCCTGACCTTCACCTGGTGGTAGCCTGTCCTCAGATCAATCCTGGAAAACACCCTCGCTCCGCTCAACTGGTCAAAAAGATCATCAATACGCGGCAGCGGATACTTGTTCTTGATTGTGAGGTTGTTCAGAGCCTTATAGTCGATACACATCCGTATCGACCCATCCTTCTTCGGCACAAAAAGTAGCGGAGCACCCCACTGGGAAGTATTAGATCTGATAAATCCCTTGTCCTGAAGCTCATCCACCTGCTTCTTCAACTCTATCAGCTCACTGTTGCTGACTCTATAGACGTACTGGGATATCGGCTCCGCGCATGGCACCAAGTCTATAGAGAACTCCACATCTCTGTCCGGAGGCAACCCTGGCAACTTCTTCGGAAAGACATCCATGTACTCCTCTATCAGTGGATGTAGCAACCTCGACTCTACCACCAGGGCTCCGCAGAAGACTCCCTCGCTCTGCTCCACTGCTCCTCTGGCAAACTGAAACTCTGGCTCACCCGGCGGACCAAACAACACTCTGCCTCCACGACAATCTATACTAGCACAATGCATATTCAATCAATTCATCCCGAGTACAATATCGTAGCTCGGAAGTGGCATTACGAGTAGGCACACACTCAACTCCCGGCCTCCCAAGGTAACTCTCCAGTCTCTACAGACATCACTCACTAGGATGATACCACCCCCGGTCGTGATCTTGCAGAGTCTAGCTAAAGGTTCAACAACAAGATGATGTCTAACAGCAAAAGATACAGAAACAAAGCTATGAGAAGCACCAAAATCAAATAAAGCAAGTGATGGGATGGAATCAAGAAGAACAGAACCTGAGATCACATCACCAACAGTCTCGACCTCGTCTACGGTCAGGGCAAAAGCTCGCCCTTGCTGTCCTCCTCGGTGCTACTGCTGGTGCTGAGCAAACCTCTACTGCTGAGTCTGCAAAGGCTGTCCTCTCTGCTGTGCTGCAGGTGCTCTGGCTGGTCCCCTCTGAGCGTCTCCTTCGCCCTGAGATGTACAAGAAAGTGCTAAAGGGCAATCCTTCAGCTGGTGATCTGCTGCACCACACAACAAACATCTGCCCAGCCTATTTCTGTATATGTCCTATCCGTGCCCTGGCTTCCTACAGAAAGGGCAAATGATGGGCTGCCTCTGGCCCTGCTGCTGTCCTTGCCTCTGCTGCTGGGGCGCCTGCCGGAAGGGCGCACGACCCTGACCCTAGTGTTGCTGAGTCTGCTGGAACGGCCTCTTGGCTGGGCCTGCACTGCTGCCTGCTCCGGAAGCGTCTCTGCTCCTCTTGGTCTTCAGCTCCAGGTCGTCCTCAGCCCTCTGAGCGTCGCTCACAATCTGCTCGAAGGTTGCCTCGCGGTCACTCCTAGTCAAGGACTTGACCGCCATGACCAAACCCTTGCGGAACTTTCGCGCCTTCGCTGCCTCAGTCAAACCCTCAATAAATCTGTCCAGATGACAGAACTCTGCTGCATACTCGTCCACTAGCATGGTCCCTTTGACGAGTGCCTCAAACTGGCTCTCTAAAGCACTGAGAGCCACATCCGGGAAGAACTTCTCCTTGAAAAGCTTCTTGAAAGTCTCCCAAGTCAGTCCCGGTACTGCTATCCGCGTATCTGTGCGGTACTAAGTAAGGGAAAGATCAAACATCTGGGTGCCCGCCGCCTCAATCTGCATACTGGCTGGGATCATCGCCAGCCTGAAGATGCCCTCAATGTGCTCGATCCAGTCATCCGCGTACATGATCCCCTCCGTACCCCGAAACTCCTTGGGCTGCATCCTCTGAAAGTCGATAATGGTGTCCGGCCTCGGATGCTGAGCTTGCTCTACCTGTGGCTAGATCTGGGCCACTCTATCCACCGCTGTCATGGCCACCCGGTGAGCATTCTCAATGCCCAACCTCATAACATATGACTGGCGGTGCTGAGCATCCATCATCTCTCGAAAAAATATGAACAACTACGTGGCATCAACTGGTGCAGGCGGTGGTGGAGGAGGTACCACCGGAACAACTTGGGTAACTCTCGAATCGATAGGAGTGAGAGGATCTCTGAGAGAAACAGATGCTCCCTCGACCGCAGGAGTGGCGAGTAGAGCGGTAGCGGCTGTCGAAAGTCGAGCAAGATGAGAGGTGGCTGACCTCTCGGTGGCAGCTGCTGGAACGGTGCGCTGAGACCGTATCTTCGGAGGCATCCTGAACACAGATCAAAAGAAGTCAATACGGTGCAAGAAACGATATCATCAAAGAAGGACTGTAATATTGCAAAAGAAAACAATTTCAGAAAAATTAAGATAGCAAAAGGAATCAGGAAGGGTCCTAGTTGTGATTGAGCACACCCTCTCTCAGCCTATATCCTATATCCTATTGCAGGTAAACCTAAAAACTAAACCTGCAAACTACGACCTGCATGGGCCACCACCAAAAACGTGTCACGACCCGCACCCGAAAATCGGGCATGAGTCGTGGGTACGTCCAGCCTACGCCGCAGAATCGGTGGTAGAACGTTGTAAAGGTTCGTTCTAGGTCAACCATCTATCACACAAAACCTGTCAATATCCTCTCCAAAAGGAGGCAACCACGCAATATATATAAACTCTCAATCATAATAACAGAGCAAGACAATATCCCAAAATACAGTCCAAGTCTATAGTCTACAACATCTCACAACAAAATAATAAGTACAATACAGTCATCCAGAATAATCAACTGGGAACAACCCAGGAAAACCCACCTAGCTAACTAGGGCGCTAGCGGCGTCTCCTCGATGGGCACCTCCTCAGTCTCGGGGTCACAGCACTCCTCGACGCCCGGCCCGTAGAATATCGGGCAATAATCCTCAGGATCCTCTAAAAAAATATACAAAGTTAGGACTGGAGCTAAGTACATAACTCTGAAAGCAACTTCAAATGCATGGTAAGGTGTATATGACGAGCAATAGAAAAGTATACAAGATGCACAGGAAATAAATACATGATGGAGCAGATAAAGTTGCTGCAAATATAAACTGGAGAACAATACAAGTAGAGAAGTAACTGCATATGAGAAAACAGGAATAATAGCTAAGTGCCTTGAGCACAAGTTCGTTATGTGATCGGTTTAGGTTGCACATGAATAAACTACGATAACTCCGTTATGAGTGAGTTGCATAACCGACATACACATGAATACTGTTTGGCTTTGATCACATAACCAACTCTTACTCCCCTCCCCCACTAATACTCTTGGATCCAACTATGACATGCTACATACATGATAATTAGCTCGCGCGCACGAAGGCGAGAGCACAAGAAGCACATGATAGCACATGAGAATCAATACCCGAAGCATATGATGAAATACACGTGATAGAGTACCCGCTGAACACAGTAAGGGAGATAACATCTCATGACGGGATCCACTAGTACCAGCTCATGTAACAATGTGTCAGAATCAACTATTACAGTTCTAGAACAGGTGATATAAACGCTATCATGAAATAAAAACTATCAAAGCTAGGTACTATCAACTCTAGCTCAAAACTAGGTCAAACGATCATCTCTAGGTCAAAACTAGGTCAAACGTTGACTTTTACGGCCAACAAGGACAATTATGGTCAAGGCTGGGTCAAACTAGGGTGTCCTTGAAATTCTAGGTAAAAACTAGCTCATTAAGCTAGTAAACTCTAAAACTCGCCTCCTCGAGATACCGAGATACCCTCGGTATCCGACACCTCGACCTAGGTTACGCACCCCGCCTATACCCGCTAAAACCTATGCTAGCACACGTAAATATATATACCAATACATAAAAACCCATCTTTAAACTCAAACCTAGGCAATTGCTCAAAAACCCCGCTTGAAACTCAATACCTGGGATATCTCAAGGTATTGAGATACCTTGGTATCTCAAAATATTGAGGTATCGCCCAATACCCCTCTAACTATCCTTCTAGTTAGCTATTTATGCATATAGATATACTCCTAGTTAATAATCTAGGCTAGAAAATATATATCTAACACATATATATACATACCTAGATATCTACATATATACATCACACATACACACATACATATATACCCATATACCTTACCTTACCTATACATATATATATCTAGCTATAATATATATCTAGCTATATGTATATATATATCTATACACATAGATCTATATATCTAACTAATATCTATCGATCTATCTATCTATCTATCTATCTATCTAGCTAGCTAGCTATCCATCTATCTATCTATCTAGCTATCTATCTATCCGTCTATCTATCTAGCTATCTATCTATCCGTCTATCTATCTATCTAGATACTTATTAACCTATCCCTCGTTACCCCTCGCTACCTGCCTCGTTACCGGATGCAATGCAACGCGCTTGTGCTTGCGCTCGCTGCTGCTGCTGCTTACACTGCTGCAGCTGCTGCTAACATCTGCTGCTGCTGCTGCTTATACTGCTGTTGCTACTGCTGCTTATACTGCTGCTGCTGCTGCTGTGCAGTGCGCTGCAGCGCACTCTGCTGCGGCACGTGCTGCTGCCTCGCTGCCTCACAAGCACACACAGACACGCACGCACATAAACACATACACATACACACATACATATATATATACAACTATATATATATATATACACACACACTTATATATATATATATATATATATATATATATATATATATATATATATATATATAGATAAATGTATGTGTTTGTATGTGTGTGTGTGTATATATATACATAAGTGTGTGTGTAAGAATATATATGTATATATATATAAACATACAAACACACACACACATACAAACACATACATTTATCTATATATATATATATATATATATATATATATATATATATATATATATATATATATATAAACTCACACAAACTAAAAAATATATATACACATACACATTGATATATATATATATATATATATACATATACACACACGCACACTTATACATACATATATATATATATATATATATATATATATATATATATATATATATATATATATATATATATATATATATATACAAAAACACTTACAAAGATCTATATACACAAGCATATATATAAATACACACACATATATAGATACACAAACACATAAACATATATATAAATATATATACATATATAGACACACACATATATATATATATATATATATATATATATATATATATATATATATATATATATATATAAACTTATATACATATATAAACACAACTCAACCACAAAGCACACAACACACAAACAACACACCCCACTCACGCCCAATGACCCCCTACTTGCACAACACATAAATATATATAAAATATAATCCGAGAATTCTAGCACACACTCCCCGAAGCTAACCCAACGCGCGCACAAGCCCGAAACTACGAAACCAAGTCAAAATGGCCGTTCGGTCATTTCGACGAACACGCAGTGTGCGATTCGAAAAACCTCCTGAAACACACACCAAACCAACTCGGAATCGGCCTAAAATTTACCCACGTGTTCTAAAAAATGTCTAGGTCCTAGAAAAAAATGCTACCCCGTTGATTCTAGGCCCGTGGTGAAAACGCGCACGCACTTAGAACCGGCGACGACAAAAACCCCGAAAATGCCCGAAATGTCCGTTTCTCCGCGACACGACTTCACGTGTCCGAACGGAGACGCGCACTAACCCTCAAGACACCCGACAACGTCTACCTAGGTCCGTCTAACCTAGGGCATCACCCAAAGTTGGACCAATTTCGGATTCCATCCAAAATTGACACAAAACCTAGTGTCAAAGTCTCCAAACACAACTAAACTTGTTCCAACTTCCTCCCACGGGTAGCCTTAGGGTCTAGGAAGGTTCTAAACCACTAATTACACTACATAAGAGTAATTAGTAAGGGGAAAGTTAGGGTTTACATCTTGGGAGTTGGAATCCCAAGGCCAAAGTCTCCAATTCACTTGAAATCACCTCCCTCAAGCTCCAAGCCTCCAAATCTAGCCTCCATACTAAGTCTAGGCTCTAAACACCTTAGTTGGAGAAAAATATAGGATTAGGGTTTATACAAATATAAGAAATGGAAGAAAGAAGAGAAGAAAGTAAGACTTACTTGAAGTGGGAAGAAGAAAGGAAGAAGAAAGAGTGGAGAAGAAGAAGATGTGAAGATATGAAAAAAAAATGGGGGGGGGGGGCTGCTGTTATAGGTCAGGAATGGGTTAGAATAGGGCCGGCCATGTAGAAAAGGGGTTTCCATAGTCTCCAAAAGACCAAAATGCCCTCCTCTCACTTGGATTTTGGTTCGGGTTCCAAAAGCACTCAAACTAACTCTCAATCTCTCCAACTAACCCACTAAAAATATAATAATTATTCTAAACCCAAAAATAAGTCTCACAAGGGTGTGGGTTGGGTCTGACATGGGTCCACTAGGGCCTGACATGGGTCCAGGCTAGCCAAAACCCTAAAACAATCAAATAAAAAATAATACAATCACTAATTAAATATAAATATAATTAATTATATACAATGCACAATTTAAAAAAAAACCTATTTTCTAGAATTGGGTAGTGACAAGTCCCACATTGGCTACACCACCAAGTGGGTATCTTAATATAATACTCTGTATATTTTGAGGTGTGCACATGGGGTGTGGTAGGGCACATGCGGATGTCAAGTGGGGGTATATTCCTAGGTGGAAAAATGATTAACTCCTCAAAGTAAGCATTTATGCTTTTTGTCACTCTCTTGAAAATTTTCGTTAGAAGGTATGATTCGGACTCAGACTCGGACGCGGACTAGGAATGGGAAATGCGTAACTATTTGTATGCGTTTGCGCATGGGCCCCTATGATGCTAGCTTATGCGCGCATGAGCATGTTGAGCTTTTGCCCACATATGCGTAGAAAGCGAGGTTGGCTCATAATCCCACTAATTGTGGGGTTTGGAATATCAATCGTTATTTTTGGGAGTTGGTATTTTAGTCCCACATCGTATGAGAGAGGAGATAGGTTTTCACTAATCTCTGTAAATAGAGCCCTCAGGACTCCTTTTGGAGACACAAAAAATAATATAAGAGGAGTCCAGAGGGTCCGTTCGAGTCATACTCATAGGTGACTACGAGCGTTCATAAGTTCTATTATGAACTTGCTGGCTCTTAGGAGCAGATCGTCGATAAAGAATGAATCTTGTTTTGAGCAAAAATTGTCTTCACCACCCGATCAAGAATAATTTTTATTTTATCTTCTTCTCTCTTCTTCTAGTTGTAAAGGTTCTGTCTAATTGTAACTGCATTTGCAAGGAAGAACGTGGTTTGGTTCTTGAGTTCTGTGATCTAGAAGGAATTATAATCTGGTTGGTAGTTGTTTTAGATTATTGTCAAAGAGGGAACCATGTGGGTGAACCCTTATCGATAATAGTCCTAAAGGGACCCCTGTGGGTGATCCCTTGATCTCACTTCATCTTCTGAATTCAGTAGAGAGATAACCTATACTCCTGCTTAGAAGGACCTCTGTGAGTGAACGTCTATTCTTGTTCCAGTTCATCCATCTTAGGTTAAGCCTCGGGACAAACAATCTCAACGCAAGATACGGGTAAGATAGAGAAAAATCGTACAAGCCTTCTCGACACAAGTTTTAATAAACTTAAGAAGTTTGACGGGAAGCATTACAATGTCTGAAAGAGAAAGTTCAGCATTAATCTTCAACTCGCAAATGTGGACTACGTGTTGACAGATCCTGAGCCTGTTATTCTGGAAGGTGATGATGCTACTGTTCGGGCGATTGCTAATGCAACTGCTGCTCAGAACAAGTAAAGGAGAGACAATAACCTCTACAAGTTACTAATTTTGAACTCCATGGAGGATACTCTGGTGGAGTCATACAGCAAGATAGTCCATGCAAAGGTCGTCTGGCAATCACTCAAAAAGTATTACAAGGTGGATTAAAACCGCAATAAGATCCATGTGACTAAAAAGGTCTGGAACATACGATTTGGGACGACAAGACGATGCTGCTTCAAGTCAAGAAATTTCTCAAGCTTTGTCAAAAACTTGAGGATGATCGCATGCCCGTGGTCGATGATTTCATCGTAGGAGTTATTGTTGCCAAGCTCCCACCTGGATGGAGCAAATTTATCTCAGACATGCACCAGAAGAAGATGGAGGTCAGCCTTGATCAACTACTGCACAACATCTATGTTGAAGATGAGTTGAGGGCTCAAAACAAAATTAAAAATAATGTGCATGCTGGTGACTCCAAGGGGAAGCATAAGGCTTCTCACAATAAGAAACACTTCAACCATGTGAAGGTAAAGTCAGCTTTGTTCAAGCCAAAGCCCAAGCCCAAGTCAGACGTAACTTGTTTCAATTATGGCAAAAAGGGCCACTACCAGAAAGAGTGCAGATCAAAGCCCAAATAGACAGAGCAATGTGAGCCCCTAACAAGGTTGTTATGATTGTGCAGGTTGTCAAGACTGGTGTCGACACAGACTGGTATGTGGACTCTGGCACATCCTGCCATATTTGCTCAAAGAAGGAGTTGTTGACCGCATACAAGCCTACATCTGAGAAGGTTATGGTGGCGAACCAGGCACAAGCTAAAGTACGAGAGATCAGGATGGTGGTACTGAATCTGATTTTAGGAGAGTTGCTTACTCTCCAGGATGTGAAGCATGTACCAATGATTGCCAAGAACCAGGTCTCAGGAAGTCTGCTCTGCAATATAGGCTTGAGGATAGACATCAGTGCTGGGCAGATGGTGATATCCTATAAAGGAACATACTTCGGAAGAGCATTTTGCACCGAAGGGATGTTTAAACTTTAACTTGTAACTCCTGCCAATAATATTAATGTAGTCTCTTCTTCTGGTTATTCTCTTGAGTTATGGCATAATAGACTAGGATATGTTCATTGTAAAAGAATAAACAAGATGTCTAGGTTAGGGCTTATCTCCAAATATGGGGGTAAGGAGGTGGAGAAGTGTGAGGTCTATGCGTAGACAAAGATCACAAGGAAATCGTCCAAACGGGTAAACCAAAGTGCAGATCTCCTGGAGTTGGTGCACTCAGATATCTATGACTTCAAATAATTATTCACAAAGGCCAAGATAAAGTATTTTATTACATCCATCGATGACTACTCGAAATACGCGTTTGTCTACCTGCTCAAGTTAAAAGATGAAGCATTGGAGAAGTTCAAGGAGTTCGGAGCTGAGGCTGAATGACAAACAGGGCAACAACTCAAGAGACTCAAAAGTGATCGAGGCAGAGAGTATAGGTCAATTGAATTCACATCGTTCTGCAAGGAACATAGAATAGTCAATGAGACGAATGCTCCATATTCTCCTAAATCAAATGGAGTAGTTGAAAGGAAGAACGAGACATTAACAGAGATGATGAACTCAATATTGTTGACTGTGGGTCTTCTAAACTGCTTCTGGGGAGAAGCTGTGCTCACGACTACTTTTATACTGAATAGAGTGATGTACGCAGCTTCCAATATCACTCCTCATGAACTCGGGTTCAAAGTCAGACCTAACTTGAATGACATTCAAGTGTGGGGGTATCTGGCGCATGTGAAGCTCCCGGACTTGAAGATTCAGAAGCTGGGTACAAGGACTACGAAGACCATCTTCCTGGGTTATGCTGAGAAGAGTGATGCTCGGAGGTTTCTTGATATAGAATTAAATTGTATCATCGAATCTCGCGGCAAATTTTTTTTCGTTATTCCATTTCGAGGACTCACGTTCACGAATAATATTACTAATTTTGTCAGCTCACAGAATTCTTTGAAGATAAATTTACAAGGCACAAGAATATTGTTATCGCAGATATTCTGGAGAATGGTGTAGGTGCACAGGCGGCTAACGCTTCTAATGAAGATATAGTCCAAGAAGAAGTTATCATTCCAGAGAAAATATTTGAACCAGAACTCGTAGAACCGGTGTCTAAGCGAGTGAGAAGACAGAAGGACTTCGGAGATAATTTTGTTACCTATCATGTGAAAGCAGATTCGCTTACCTATGATGAGGCGATGAAGACCAGAGACGCTATATTCTGGAGGGAGGCTATCAATGATGAGTATGACTTAATAACCTCAACTAACACTTGGGTGTTGGTCGATCTACCTGAAGGAGCTAAACTAATCAGATACAAGTGGATCTTCAAGAAGAAGATGAAGGCCAATCGAACCGTTGACAAGTTCAAGGCAAGGTTGGTAGCCAAGGAATTTTCTGAGAAGCAGGAGATCGACTGCTTTGACACATATGCTCCAGTAGCACGGATGACAACCATCAGGATGTTGATTTCTATAAGTAAAATACATAAGCTAGTTATACATCAGATGGATGTAAAAATATCATTCCTGAATGGTGAGTTGACCGAAGAGATTTATATGCAACAGCTAGAGGGATTTATCGTCAAAGGGCTTGAAGACAAAGTCTACAAGTTGGTAAAATTATTATACGGCCTGAAGCAAGCTCCTAAGATGTGGCATGATAAGTTTGATAAAGTTATAAGATTAAACGACTATAAGGTCAGTGAAACGGACAAATGTGTTTACATAAAGTTCACTGACGGGAGATGAGTCATCGTTTGTCTATACGTGGACGACATGCTAATTCTGGGTACGGATCTAGTACGTGTCACTGAGACAAAGAAGTTTCTCTCATCCAATTTCAGTATGAAGGACTTAGGATATGTTGGTGTTATCATGGGGATAAAGATCATTCGGACAGACACTGGAGTAGCATTGTCACAGTCTTATTATATTGAGAAGATACTCACATGCTATGGATATTAGGATCTTCCAGGAATCGATATTCCATACAGGTATGACAAGAAGCTAAAGCCAAATCCAAGAGAGAGTCAGGCAGTTGAGTATTCAAGTATCATCGGGAGTTTGATGTATGCAACCACTGCCACAAGGCCTGACATAGTTTTTGACGTGTAGATGATGAGTCAGTTCACGAGCAACCCAGGTGTGGATCACTGGAAAGTTGTGAAGAGAGTGATGAGATATCTCAAAAGGACTCAGAAATATGCACTGCACTATAGCGGGTATCCGACAGTAGTGGAAGGCTTCAGTGATACAAGCTGGTGTTCAGAAATAGAAAGCGAAAGGTCCACCTGAGGGTACATCTTCTCTATAGGTGGAGCTGTTATATCATTAAAGTTGAAGAAGCAGGCAATGTTCTCTTATTCCTCTATAGAATCTGAGCTCTATGCACTAGCGGCTGCAGCAGATGAAGCAGAATGGCTTCGGGAGCACATTTATGATCTTTCATTGGTTAGTGCGTAGTTTTCGGCGGTACCAATTATCATTCCCCAAAACCAAAATACTAGAGAGCGGAGGAAGACAAAGCCATCTATATATACCAGAGTACTCCATATCCTGAGATACGGTCACGGTCTAGACATGTAAGGGTTTTCTCTACAATCTAGCAGTCATTCCTAGGTCAAAAATTCTAGTCGTCTCAATCTCAAGCAAGCAACAATTTACAAGATGGATGATCACCAAATATATAACAGTAAGGTGTCCCAAAACATAGATACACAGGTGATCATGAAGTTAGTTACAAAATGAAGAACTAGCAAGAGTACAATATTAAATGATCAGCTCTAGCTATAGTCTAGAATATATTTTACATGTAGTCCCGTAGGCTAGAATGTCAAGTTCCAAAATAAGAGCTAAATATGTGCTCGATGGCTAAACGCCTCAAAGGTATAGGTACAAGATCAGGTGGGTGAGAAAGAAAAAACTCACTCATGTCCTCGGGTGCTCCTGGTATTCACCATCTTGAGGGGGGAAGTACGGAAGGTCCTGCGGTCCTGCTCTAAAATTTGGCCATACAAAACCAGTGGGGTCAGACCCCAAAAAAGAAAGTACCACAAGGGATCCAACTTAGGAACTAAAACCCGCATGCAGACAAATCAGTAAGAAATGGCACAAGGAATAATTAAATAAGTGCAACAGGTATAAAAAATAACAGTTAAGCAGTACTAGAGTATTTAATCAAGAATATCTGGAATCAGTACTCAGATTAAATTTTCTGGACCAGTTGTTAAATAAATCAAGAAAAGATTAAACTAGACTGAAAATCAAGCAATCACGGTCAATCATGCCCTACGACTTGCTATCATTAGCTAACTAGGGTTATCATAGTCCTAGTTACTGACACATACAGTTTGAGATTCCTTAAAGCCACATGCCCTGTAAACTATCCTGGTTATCCAGACGTAAGGATACGTAGAATAAATTATATCAGGTATAGTAATTTAAAGGTAAATACAACACTCGAGGGCGTGCTGGAAGTGTGCCTCACGACGGCGAGTTCCAAATCCATCAGGTGTCGCTGGGATATCGGGATTGCATGTAGCCAGAAAATCTCTCTGGATGCTTCTAATTCATTATTCTAGTTGTTATCCTGGGCAAGTTATCAAGAATTCCTGACCGTGGTGCTAAAGAATTTGCCTTAGATATGATGCAGGACAGGACAGGATAGGACAGTAGCTTGACAAGTACATTCAGGACAGGAACAAGAAAATCAACTACGAAAAGTTATCTTATCAGTTCAAGCAATTCAGTTCAAAAAATCTATCATGTCAGGAGTGTGTTTTATCGAGCAACTATCAGGAATATCAGTACAAGTCAGGTGTCGGGAGTTCAATATTAACAGTGTCAATAAAATCCATATTCAAAAAAATTTATGTTCTGTCAAGTTGTCACAATCAGATTATAAGCAATTTAGAGAAAACTTGCAATCATAAGCAACTAAGCAGAATAGGTTAGACAAAGAAAATATCATAAGAAAATATATCATAAAAAGTCAAACTACTACAAGTATCATAGGCCACAGGTAAGTTGGCCGCATGCAAGAAGCTGCCAGCATGCAGCAGACAAGCCGCATGCAAGAAGCTGGCCGCATGCTAGATACAAAGTCCACTTCTCAGTTAAAGTGCTGAGTGATAGGTCATTAAATGTAAGTCAGGGAAGTGATCGATGTAACTAGACATAAAGTGTGTCAGAAGAAAAAGACAAGTCATGAAAAGTCGTTCCAAGGTGGTGCAGATACATGCGCCTACAAGAAGGGACGCATACATCTGTTCCACATACACACATTGTCGCATGAGATCTTCATGCGTTTCAGCGAGTCAAACACAAAGAGTTTCTGCCACTTAGTTTTTTCAAGCACTTTATTTCAAAAACTCAAGGGTTGATACAGTCATCCGTCCAATAAGATAGGCGCATACTGGAAGGATATGCGGTCAAGAGTTTGTGTCGCATGGCTCTCTTAGCCGCATATAGGCTGGTCGCATGAAGCTCCATTGTCCCAAAATAGCAAGTATGCCATGGAAAAAAAACTCCAAGTCTAGAAAACTTGTTTTCTCCATAAAATTCTCATTTCAAGTCTGAATACAGCAAAGTAAAGTTCTATAACACTTGAAATTGAATGCTCATCAACATAGAACAACTAGAATTTGAAAACAACAAGTTTTAATATATCAAAATCATGAAAAAAAACTCAAGAACACCCAAAACATATAATTTAGATCTACTCCTACCAAGTCCTCAAATCCAAAAATACCAAGAATTAAACATGTGAAGAAACTCATATAGAACAATATAGAGCAATAAAATGCAAGAAAACTAAATAAAAAGAATATAGCAAGTTCTTCCTCATTGGCAAGATGTACTTGCCTAACCCACTACTACTACTACTACTACTACTACTACTACTACTACTACTACTACTACTACTACTACCACCAAGAGGGAGAGGGTTCACGGCTCCAGGGCTCAGGTGCTCGGCCAAGGGGAGAGGAGAGGGAAAAGGAAAGAAAAGGAAAAGAGAAAAAGTGAAAGAATGAGGAAGAGAAAGAGAATGAAAGGGGTATATATATCAAGGGTTGTCTAACACTATTCAAAATTCTAGAAATTACACAAAAGCAGCTAGTAAAATCCAAAAAATACACGGAAAGTAATTATACAATAATAACACATATATACTAAATACAAATACGAGAATATAAAAAAAAGTGAGACAGGTCTCACATTAATTTATTACTACAACCAGACGACTACAGCGGTGGCATCAAATAACCTCTTCAATAGTAAGAAGATGACTGTGCGACTGAGGCACAGGGCAGTGAATAATTTTATAAAGACTAGAGTCATTGCCGTGATTGATGTTCGGAGCCAGGAGAATATGGCGGATTCGTTCACCAAAGGTCTCCAGCACCAGCTGGTCAAGGACACAACAATCAAAATAAGATTGAAGATATTCTGATATTGTATGTTTGTAATTCTACTATAAAGTTTTATGTTATTAGTTCAAAAAAAAATCTACTAAGCATATAGCTTTTGGTTCAAATAATGATCATTGACTGGGAGAATATCATAAATAATGGATAGTCATTTGAGATATTGAGGGGTTACGGACCCAAAATCACTGTTGTCTACTACTTGTTCTTTATGTAGAACAAGTTCTGTGGGAGGATGGCTTAGACGTCTTAATGAATTCTTAAACTGTCACTACCACTTTTCCATATAAGGGCATTTCTGTAATTTAACTATTTTTAAAAATCATGTATTAAATTATTTGCTGAGTTTTATAACTATTATATATTGTTAATAATATTTAGTTTTAGGTCTAACCCTAGAAATCCATTAGGACAACCCTAAGGAGTAAACCCTAGTTAGAAAACCCTATTCTAGCAAAACCCTAGAATTTAAAATTAGGGTGAACCCTCAAAACCCTAGACTGACTTAACCTGAGTCTATTAGGTTCTACATGAGAGGGCCAGGGGGTTTAACCTAAAAACTATGCTTGGAAACCCTAAAACTAGGTTATTATAAAAAGGAAGCCTCTTTCTAGGCTATTCTTCACGTAGAGAAAAGGAAACCCTAGCCTCCACAAGAGAAACCAATTCCACACCCCATTTTCGAAATTAAACCTAGGGCTTCCGTTTTCTCCTCCTCCAAAGCAAGGAAAGCAAGGAACGTGGGTCAGGAAGCCTTGGAGAAGTAGAACCTCGTTGAAGAAACCATCTCTGCAGGTGAAAACCCTAATTTTCTTCATTTAATTCCTGTTTTTAGATGGTAATGGCCATTAGGAAACACCCCTGGCTGTGTAATTCGAATTTAGGGTTTTGGATTAAGTTTTGGTGACCCACATGGGGTTTTTCCCAATTTTTCAGGAACCCTAACCCTAGGGGTTGCATGTAGATTGAATTCATCTCTTACATGTAGGTTAGATCCCGATTTCTTAGGGTTTTTGATTGGAGGATTATGGGTTTTCTATGTAAAACCATTTTCTGTACTTCTGGTGTTTGAGGAAATGTTCTTAGGGTTTGCCTATCCTCGTATTTTAGTTCCTGTATATATATATTGATATACTTATCTATATTTGTATGTAAATTACTTGTGTTCAGGTTTGTGCTGTGTGCACTGTGTTGGGGGATCGTCCTTGTGCATAGTCGGGTTTTAGATAACTGTACTGTGTATTTTGGGTTCTTGGTGCACTCGGGTCAGAGGAGGATTGTGGCTGTGCATTGGTTGTAAATAGATGTGTATTAGATTAGGGAGGCTACCTGGGTGTGTGTATAGATAGTGGTATTGTGTGTTACCTGTGTCCGTGTGCTGTGTCCCAGAATTGAGTGAGTTCATTGAGGAATTCTGGGTTAGGTATTTTGTGTGGGTATCAACATATATGTGAGTATCCCAGTTTCAGTGCTTTGTGAGAGTGAACTTAACCCCTAGAGTAGCAGTGTGTGTTTGGAACTGTGTATGGGTGAGCAAATATGTTATGTGTCCAGGTAGTTAGGTAGATAAGTTTTCCTGTGTGTTCAGTATTGATTTCAGCATGTGCAGTATCATGTATCAGTAAGCAAGGTGTTGTGTGTGGCAGTTTTGTGTGTGTGTGTATCAGTCAGTTTAGTTGTGTGTGCCTTGTGGTATCGAGTTAGGGGATACTGTGTAAATTGGGTATCAGAGAAATAAACATGTGTTAGGGGTTAGGAGAGGTCAGTAGGTGTGTATCAGTATTTGCCCCAGTATCTAGTGTGTAGGTGAGGATTCCAGATTAGTGTGCTGTGTAATTTGTGAGTTGGGTCAGAAGTTTATGTATTCAGTATATGTGTATCAGCAGTTAGGAGGGGGTTGGGCCAGGTCTGTGTGCAGAAATTGTACACTGTGTGTGTGTGTTTATGTATCAGTCTATATTAGAGTGTGGTTGTTGTTCATGTGGGTAATGGCTGTGCTAAGTTCACAGAGTGAGGTGCATTAGATTTCTGTGTCTGTGTAGCTGTGTCTACATGTATAGGTGTGTGTAGGGTGTTGTGTGCATGTGTATTATGAAACTGTGTATCAGATTTAGGGGGGGAAGCCTGAGTTCTGTGCATTCAGTGTGTGTGTGTTTTAGAAACTGTGTACATAGGAATATGTATCAGTATACATATTAAAGGGTGTAGGACAGAATGCCAGGCCTGTGTAAACTGAGGAAGTTCTCAGGGGGTCTAGGAAGTTAGGTATCAATGACTGTGTGCAGTGAACAGGGGGTGTATCTAATGGGTATTAATGTGAGTAGAGGAAGGTATCAGGTATCTCAATGTGACTGTATGTGGGTGTGGGGTGGCAAATGAGTTTTAAATGTTAATGTGTGCTAGGCTAGTGTGTAGTGGGGATGTCAAGTTGGTGTTGAGTATGGATAAATGTCAAGATATAAGATATGTTAAGGTATAAATTGGTTGGTGTCAGTTAAGGTATATACTCAGTATATAAATGTAAGTTATTTACATACTGATAGCATATAGTATAAGAAATAGTAACTAGTTTCAGCAAGATACAATATACCACACTATATGAGTTATATAATGATAATACCTAGTATAATGAATATCAGCTAATATTAGTAAGTATAGAACATATAATATAGTGTATTTAGCTAGTATTAGTTAACAATAGCTAGTATGAACCTAGAAGCAAGGTATTAACTAGTTTTGACCAAAAACCTAGAGTTGACTTAGTAACACCTAGTTTAGACCTAGAAATGGCCTAACACCCCATTTCAAATTAGCTAATCACTTGTATTATTTCAAACACCATTTTAACTTTGATATCTTATATATAGGTCATTGTGATTCACTTTGGACATCGATCCTCACACTTTGCTCAGGACCACAGGCGAGTACATTCTCTGACAGTTTTCATGGTTGATTACTTCTATAAATTGTAGTGTATTACATACTTGATTCTGACACTATGGATACACGGGTTAGCACCCTAGATCCCCATCATGAGGAGTCATAATTGGAATCCATCGTGCTAGCTGGGGGATGGGAAACTATTAGTAGATTATGTGATCATATCCACACTTACCATGCATCATAGCTCACCCCACATCTCATGTCGGGTGCGGCCTGACCATCATCATGCCTCATAGCTGTTATATATGATTAGCCTGACCATTATCATGCATCATAGCTAACCATATGGTTAGCCTGACCTTCAAGAATCATAGCTAATCATATATAACCAGCCTGATCCAGTCCCAAGCCGATCACATAATAAACTAATATTTCAAACACTTAGTTAGATGTTTTATCTTATTCAGATTACTTGTTCTAGCAGTCACTATTTATTGCTCATTGCTAGATGCTTTATTGTCTATTTCATTTCTCCAGTACTTCACATGTTCAGCTTTTATTTCCATCTTGTATTTCTTACACTGTTTATAGATTTTGTCAATTTAATGAAACTGCTGTTAGTGTTTGTGCTTCGCTCAAATCTTGACTGGATAACAACATTTTCAGAGAACCTGGAGGACTTTTGCCCTACTCATTACGGTCCAGGAATAGAGGAGGATTTCACCCCAGAAATCCCAGAGGAGGTGCCTATCCTAGAGGAGAACATGCCTGCCCATGCTTAGATTATTTTTCTGCATTTATTGCTTTAGACTGAGACTGAGACTGAGATGTATTTATTTTTAATTGTGACTTTGTGAGGTCATTTAGACCCAGGTTTTGAGTTGGACTTATTGTGGATGGTTTTATTAGAACTCTTTTCAATTCTCATCGTGCCATTATTCTTATAGCTGTGATTGAGTATATTATAGAACTGTGAGTTATTTATCATTGTCCTTCGTGCGGAGTTGAGACTATTGACAGGATATACTGTATTTGTGACCTAGACAGCGTTCTACCGCCGATGCTGCGGCGTAGGCTGGACGTACCCACGACTCATGCCCAATTTCCGTGTGCGGGTCGTGACACGTTTTAGTGGTGGCCAATGCAGGTCTAGTCTCCAGTCAGTAGTCTTAGAATCACATTAGAGCGATATTGTAGTAATAGAAATTAGGCCAAGGATATGCTCAATCACAATTAGGGAATTCTGATTCTTATGATACTACTCTTAATGATTTTCCTTTAGAAGTTTACTGTCCTTCCTTGATGATATCGTATTTATTGCCTTAATTAAATCTTTCGATCTGTCTTCAGGATGCCGCCAAGAAGATCCCAGAGACTTGGAGCAGCAGATTCAGAGAGGTCTGCCACCTCTCGCGCTGCCGGACAGACATCAGCAGCACCTCCTACATCTCCAGTACATGTGGGAGTGTCTGCAGCATTCGGGGGTCCTCCACCACCAGTTCAGAGGGTCCCCACAGCTACGACGGCACCACCACCTCCACCACCACCAGCTCAGCATCCAGGAGGTGTGCCCGTCGATGGGGCACAGATGTTCGCCTTGATTCAGGGCATGTTCGACGCCCAGAGGACGTCGGCAGAGGCCCAGAGAGTGCAGGCTGAGGCACATCAGGCCCAGACAGAGATGATGAGGGTGAACATGGAGAACGCTCATCAAGTGGCTCTCCAGGCTGTGGAGAGAGTTACTCAGCAGCAGCAGCATCCTGATCAGCAACAACAGAGGCCGGGCACCATTGTGGACTTCAAGAGGATGATGCCTCGGGAGTTCAAGGGGACAGAAGGGATACTTTATGCCGATGACTGGCTAGAGGACATCGAGAGGAACTTGCGTTTGGCACAGATTCCAGAGGCGCTCAAGATCGAGGCCGCTGGCAGCCAGATGTTCGACATTGCCTTGACGTGGTTTCGTACGGAGCCGAGACTCTTGCGCGGGGGACTCACTTGGGAGGCTTTCAAGGAGCTCTTCAAAGAAAAGTTCTTTCCTGATGTCGCCCTGGGAGCTTTGGAGAGTCAGTTCCATGACTTAGCCCAGGGGAGCTCGTCCGTCGACGAGTATGCCGCGAAGTTTAGCCGTCTGAGCCGCTTCGCGCCGTCGATGATTAGAGATCCGGGGGAAAGGGCCTGGAAATTCAGAAAGGGGCTGACAAGAGAGATCAAGTCTCGCACGTCGGGACGTCGCACAGCTACCTACGAGGGCATATTGATGGATGCCCAAGTAGCCGAGGATGACTTGGACCTCAGGCCCAAGAGGGGACGCGATGTTACCGGAGGGGCAAACAGTAGTGCGGGAACAGGCAAGCGTCCACACTTTCAGCAGCAGCAGAGACACTTTCAGCAACAGCACCAGGCACCAGCCCGAGGACAGGTTCAGCAACAACAGCAGAGGCAGACTCAGCCCGCCATCCAGTGTGCGTACTGCGGGAAGACAGGACATACCAGAGAGAACTGCAGGAAGAGGTTGGGCTCATGTTTGTACTGCGGATCGACGACACACCAGCTGAAGGATTGCCCTACCATTCGTCCAGGTCAGGGTGGAGCAGCCGCCCAGAGAGGACCAGGCAGGGTACCTACCGTACCAGGAGGCCAACAACAGAGGGGACCACTTCCACCGCAAAATCAGAGGTTTGCCCAACATCAGCAGCAGAGAGGTGCACCCCAGGGGCGAGCGTACGCCATGGCAGTCGAGGAGATCGAGCCAGCAGGAGACTTGATCACAGGTTCGGTTCTTCTCGATTGTATTCCCGCATTTACCTTATTTGACTCTGGCGCTTCCCATAGTTTTGTGTCTGTATCATATGCACTTCGACATCATTTAGACACAGAACCCTTAGCTAGGACTTGCAAGATCATGACTGGCGGAGGTATTATCCTAGTCCGTGATCACTGCAAGGACCGGAGAGTGTCAGTAGGAGGCCGAGAGTTGAGCGTGAGCTTACTTGTCATGCCACTTCCGGGGTACGATATTGTACTCGGAATGGACTGGTTGAGTAGGCATCATGCCACTATAGATTGTTATAGAGGCAGAGTATTGTTTAGACCACCAGGAGAGCCGGAGTTTGAGGTCGTCTGAGGAACAGCGGAGCAGAGAGGGAGCACATTTTGCGGAGCCAGGACGGAAGAAGAGGAGTTGCCACATCCTCTGATAGCGGAGTTCCTGGATGTATTTCCAGAAGAGTTGCCAGGCTTGCCGCCAGACAGAGACGTTGAGTTCTCTATAGACCTGGTTCCAGGAGCGGAGCCCATTTCACAACATGTCTATAGAGTCAACAACAGCGAGCTGGCAGAACTGAAGAAGCAAGTCGAGGAGCTGCAGGACAAAGGCTTCATCAAATCCAGTTCATCACCATGGGGAGCTCCGGTATTGTTCGTACCGAAGAAGGACGGCACAGTACGCATGTGCATTGATTATAGAGCTTTGAACAATATCACTATCAAGAACAAGTACCCGCTGCCGAGGATAGATGATCTTTTCGATCAGTTGAGCGGGGCAAGGGTGTTTTCAAAGATAGATTTGAGGTCAGGCTATCACCAGGTGAAGGTAAAGAAGGAAGACACGCCGAAGACAGCCTTTCGGACCAGATACGGCCAGTTTGAGTTTCTGGTGATGCCATTTGGTTTAACCAATGCACCGGCAGTATTCATGAACCTGATGAACAAGGTGTTCCACCAGTACCTTGACAAGTTCGTGGTGGTGTTCATCGACGATATTCTCGTGTATTCCAAGACCCCGGAGGAGCACGAAGAGCACCTGAGATTGGTCTTAGAGACTCTCAGGAGGGAGAAGCTGTACGGGAAACTCTCTAAGTGTGAATTCTTCCTTGACAAGGTTGAATTTCTTGGGCATGTGGTATCGGGTGACGGAATCTCGGTTAACCCACAGAAGATCGAGGCCGTAGAATCGTGGGCTACCCCCAGTTCGGTAGCTGAGATCAGGAGTTTCCTCGGGCTTGCAGGATACTACAGGAGGTTTGTACAAGACTTCTCCAAGATTGCAGCGCCGATGAACAGACTGACTAGGAAGGACGTGGATTTTGTGTGGACAGAGGAGTGCCAGGCTGCATTTGATGAGCTGAAGAAGAGGTTGACGACAGCTCCAATTTTGACATTGCCATCAGGGACAGATGGTTTCACCATCTACAGTGATGCTTCAGGGAAGGGTCTGGGATGTGTTCTTCAACAGCACGGGAAGGTAATTGCCTATGCTTCCAGGCAGTTACGCCCTCATGAAAAGAATTATCCCACCCACGATTTAGAGTTGGCAGCAGTTATCTTCGCTCTAAAGCTGTGGAAACATTACCTGTACGGAGAGCGTGTGGAAATCTTCACAGACCACAAGAGCTTGAAGTACGTATTCACACAGAAGGAGCTGAACATGAGGCAAAGGAGGTGGTTAGAGTTAATGAAAGACTTTGACATCTCATTGCAGTACCATCCAGGGAAGGCTAACGTAGTCGCCGATGCCTTGAGCAGGTATCCGATGGCTATGTACTTGACAACAGATAGGCATTTGTTGGCTGATTTAGAGAGCTTGGAGATTGAGGTGTTAGTTCACGGTACCGAGATTCAGATGTGGGGATTGCAGGTACAGTCCGAGCTGATGGACAGGATCAGAGCTGCGCAGTACGATGATGAGACTCTGAGGAGTATCAGAGCACAGGTTCAGATGGGATTGTCGGACGACTTTACTATCGCAGATGATGGTTCCTTACGACACGGCACAAGGATATGTGTGCCTAGCGGGGAGCTGCGCGAGAAGGTTTTGCAGGAGGCACACCGCTCTCAGTACTCGATGCATCCCGGTGCCAACAAGATGTATCGAGACTTGAGGGAGCACGTATGGTGGTATGGAATGAAGCGCGAGGTAGCACGCTTCGTATCTCGGTGTCTAGTGTGCCAGCAGGTAAAGGCAGACCGGCAGAGGCCAGGAGGTTTGCTTCAACCTTTACCGATTCCAGAATGGAAATGGGAGCACGTGACCATGGATTTCGTTTCAGGGCTTCCACGTTCTCCAGGAGGAAAAGACGCGATTTGGGTCATCGTGGACAGGTTGACCAAATCAGCCCATTTCTTACCTTTCAAGGTGGGCACGTCGACAGAGAGGCTCGCAGAGATGTACGTGCGACAGATTGTTAGGATTCATGGAGTTCCTGTGAGCATCGTCTCAGATCGGGATAGTCGTTTCACTTCCCACTTCTGGAGGAGTCTGCAGGCTAGCTTGGGCACTCAGCTCAAGTTCAGTACCGCATATCACCCCCAGACAGACGGGCAGTCTGAACGGACTATTCAGACTCTCGAGGATATGCTACGTACTTGTGTTCTAGATCTCGGAGGTTCTTGGGAGGATCATCTGCACCTGGTAGAGTTCGCTTACAACAACAGCTACCAGGCCAGCATCGAGATGTCACCATTTGAGGCTCTTTATGGACGGAGGTGTCGTACACCGCTATCGTGGGACGACGTTGGAGAGAGAGCCTTGCTAGGACCAAAAATGGTCGTGGATGCAGCAGAGAAGGTAAAACTCATCAGAGACAGACTGCGAGTGGCGCAGGACAGACAGCGGCATTGGGCCGACAGCCACCGTAGACCCCTTGAGTTTCAGGTATAGATTATTGTTTTCTGGTTGTTTGTTTGTTTAGACTGCGTGTTGAGACTGTTTTTGTGTTAGGTTGGCGATCTAGTATTCCTACGGATTTCTCCGACGCGTGGAACGATTCGTTTTGGCAGAGGCGGGAAGCTTAGCCCACGCTACATCGGACCCTTCGGTATTCTGGCGAGGGTAGGTGCAGTGGCATATAGACTGGACTTGCCGCCTGCATTGGAGGGAGTGCATAATGTGTTTCACGTGTCGCAGCTGAGACGGTACGTGGCCGACCCTAGTCACGTACTTGATCACTCGGAGATTGAGGTTGGTCCAACGCTCAGCTACCCTGAGCAGCCCGTAGAAATCTTGGACCGCAGAGAGAAGGTGTTGCGGAACCAAACTATTCCCTTGGTTCGTGTTGCATGGAGACATCACTCTCCAGGGGAGTCAACCTGGGAGAGAGAAGATGAAATGCGCGAGCAATACCCTTATCTCTTCCAGACTTGAGGTATATTCCTTTTCTGATTTCATTCTTGTTGTAGTTCAGTCCAATTTCGAGGACAAAATTTCTTTTAGGAGGGTAGACTTGTCACTACCACTTTTCCATATAAGGGCATTTCTGTAATTTAACTATTTTTAAAAATCATGTATTAAATTATTTGCTGAGTTTTATAACTATTATATATTGTTAATAATATTTAGTTTTAGGTCTAACCCTAGAAATCCATTAGGACAACCCTAAGGAGTAAACCCTAGTTAGAAAACCCTATTCTAGCAAAACCCTAGAATTTAAAATTAGGGTGAACCCTCAAAACCCTAGACTGACTTAACCTGAGTCTATTAGGTTCTACATGAGAGGGCCAGGGGGTTTAACCTAAAAACTATGCTTGGAAACCCTAAAACTAGGTTATTATAAAAAGGAAGCCTCTTTCTAGGCTATTCTTCACGTAGAGAAAAGGAAACCCTAGCCTCCACAAGAGAAACCAATTTCCCACCCCATTTTCGAAATTAAACCTAGGGCTTCCGTTTTCTCCTCCTCCAAAGCAAGGAAAGCAAGAAACGTGGGTCAGGAAGCCTTGGAGAAGTAGAACCTCGTTGAAGAAACCATCTCTGCAGGTGAAAACCCTAATTTTCTTCATTTAATTCCTGTTTTTAGATGGTAATGGCCATTAGGAAACACCCCTGGCTGTGTAATTCGAATTTAGGGTTTTGGATTAAGTTTTGGTGACCCACATGGGGTTTTTCCCAATTTTTCAGGAACCCTAACCCTAGGGGTTGCATGTAGATTGAATTCATCTCTTACATGTAGGTTAGATCCCGATTTCTTAGGGTTTTTGATTGGAGGATTATGGGTTTTCTATGTAAAACCATTTTCTGTACTTCTGGTGTTTGAGGAAATGTTCTTAGGGTTTGCCTATCCTCGTATTTTAGTTCCTGTATATATATATTGATATACTTATCTATATTTGTATGTAAATTACTTGTGTTCAGGTTTGTGCTGTGTGCACTGTGTTGGGGGATCGTCCTTGTGCATAGTCGGGTTTTAGATAACTGTACTGTGTATTTTGGGTTCTTGGTGCACTCGGGTCAGAGGAGGATTGTGGCTGTGCATTGGTTGTAAATAGATGTGTATTAGATTAGGGAGGCTACCTGGGTGTGTGTATAGATAGTGGTATTGTGTGTTACCTGTGTCCGTGTGCTGTGTCCCAGAATTGAGTGAGTTCATTGAGGAATTCTGGGTTAGGTATTTTGTGTGGGTATCAACATATATGTGAGTATCCCAGTTTCAGTGCTTTGTGAGAGTGAACTTAACCCCTAGAGTAGCAGTGTGTGTTTGGAACTGTGTATGGGTGAGCAAATATGTTATGTGTCCAGGTAGTTAGGTAGATAAGTTTTCCTGTGTGTTCAGTATTGATTTCAGCATGTGCAGTATCATGTATCAGTAAGCAAGGTGTTGTGTGTGGCAGTTTTGTGTGTGTGTGTATCAGTCAGTTTAGTTGTGTGTGCCTTGTGGTATCGAGTTAGGGGATATTGTGTAAATTGGGTATCAGAGAAATAAACATGTGTTAGGGGTTAGGAGAGGTCAGTAGGTGTGTATCAGTATTTGCCCCAGTATCTAGTGTGTAGGTGAGGATTCCAGATTAGTGTGCTGTGTAATTTGTGAGTTGGGTCAGAAGTTTATGTATTCAGTATATGTGTATCAGCAGTTAGGAGGGGGTTGGGCCAGGTCTGTGTGCAGAAATTGTACACTGTGTGTGTGTGTTTATGTATCAGTCTATATTAGAGTGTGGTTGTTGTTCATGTGGGTAATGGCTGTGCTAAGTTCACAGAGTGAGGTGCATTAGATTTCTGTGTCTGTGTAGCTGTGTCTACATGTATAGGTGTGTGTAGGGTGTTGTGTGCATGTGTATTATGAAACTGTGTATCAGATTTAGGGGGGGGAAGCCTGAGTTCTGTGCATTCAGTGTGTGTGTGTTTTAGAAACTGTGTACATAGGAATATGTATCAGTATACATATTAAAGGGTGTAGGACAGAATGCCAGGCCTGTGTAAACTGAGGAAGTTCTCAGGGGGTCTAGGAAGTTAGGTATCAATGACTGTGTGCAGTGAACAGGGGGTGTATCTAATGGGTATTAATGTGAGTAGAGGAAGGTATCAGGTATCTCAATGTGACTGTATGTGGGTGTGGGGTGGCAAATGAGTTTTAAATGTTAATGTGTGCTAGGCTAGTGTGTAGTGGGGATGTCAAGTTGGTGTTGAGTATGGATAAATGTCAAGATATAAGATATGTTAAGGTATAAATTGGTTGGTGTCAGTTAAGGTATATACTCAGTATATAAATGTAAGTTATTTACATACTGATAGCATATAGTATAAGAAATAGTAACTAGTTTCAGCAAGATACAATATACCACACTATATGAGTTATATAATGATAATACCTAGTATAATGAATATCAGCTAATATTAGTAAGTATAGAACATATAATATAGTGTATTTAGCTAGTATTAGTTAACAATAGCTAGTATGAACCTAGAAGCAAGGTATTAACTAGTTTTGACCAAAAACCTAGAGTTGACTTAGTAACACCTAGTTTAGACCTAGAAATGGCCTAACACCCCATTTCAAATTAGCTAATCACTTGTATTATTTCAAACACCATTTTAACTTTGATATCTTATATATAGGTCATTGTGATTCACTTTGGACATCGATCCTCACACTTTGCTTAGGACCACAGGCGAGTACATTCTCTGACAGTTTTCATGGTTGATTACTTCTATAAATTGTAGTGTATTACATACTTGATTCCGACACTAT
This sequence comes from Iris macrosiphon, assembly GCA_036927795.1. Classification (NCBI taxonomy): domain Eukaryota; kingdom Viridiplantae; phylum Streptophyta; class Magnoliopsida; order Asparagales; family Iridaceae; genus Iris; species Iris macrosiphon. The sequence continues at coordinate 248,747,337 of JAYESA010000004.1, read as the reverse complement.
GGATACACGGGTTAGCACCCTAGATCCCCATCATGAGGAGTCGTAATTGGAATCCATCGTGCTAGCTGGGGGATGGGAAACTATTAGTAGATTATGTGATCATATCCACACTTACCATGCATCATAGCTCACCCCACATCTCACGTCGGGTGCGGCCTGACCATCATCATGCCTCATAGCTGTTATATATGATTAGCCTGACCATTATCATGCATCATAGCTAACCATATGGTTAGCCTGACCTTCAAGAATCATAGCTAATCATATATAACCAGCCTGATCCAGTCCCAAGCCGATCACATAATAAACTAATATTTCAAACACTTAGTTAGATGTTTTATCTTATTCAGATTACTTGTTCTAGCAGTCACTATTTATTGCTCATTGCTAGATGCTTTATTGTCTATTTCATTTCTCCAGTACTTCACATGTTCAGCTTTTATTTCCATCTTGTATTTCTTACACTGTTTATAGATTTTGTCAATTTAATGAAACTGCTGTTAGTGTTTGTGCTTCGCTCAAATCCTGACTGGATAACAACATTTTCAGAGAACCTGGAGGACTTTTGCCCTACTCATTACGGTCCAGGAATAGAGGAGGATTTCACCCCAGAAATCCCAGAGGAGGTGCCTATCCTAGAGGAGAACATGCCTGCCCATGCTTAGATTATTTTTCTGCATTTATTGCTTTAGACTGAGACTGAGACTGAGATGTATTTATTTTTAATTGTGACTTTGTGAGGTCATTTAGACCCAGGTTTTGAGTTGGACTTATTGTGGATGGTTTTATTAGAACTCTTTTCAATTCTCATCGTGCCATTATTCTTATAGCTGTGATTGAGTATATTATAGAACTGTGAGTTATTTATCATTGTCCTCCGTGCGGAGTTGAGACTATTGACAGGATATACTGTATTTGTGACCTAGATAGCGTTCTACCGCCGATGCTGCGGCGTAGGCTGGACGTACCCACGACTCATGCCCAATTTCCGTGTGCGGGTCGTGACACGTTTTAGTGGTGGCCAATGCAGGTCTAGTCTCCAGTCAATAGTCTTAGAATCACATTAGAGCGATATTGTAGTAATAGGAATTAGGCCAAGGATATGCTCAATCACAATTAGGGAATTCTGATTCTTATGATACTACTCTTAATGATTTTCCTTTAGAAGTTTACTGTCCTTCCTTGATGATATCGTATTTATTGCCTTAATTAAATCTTTCGATCTGTCTTCAGGATGCCGCCAAGAAGATCCCAGAGACTTGGAGCAGCAGATTCAGAGAGGTCTGCCACCTCTCGCGCTGCCGGACAGACATCAGCAGCACCTCCTACATCTCCAGTACATGTGGGAGTGTCTGCAGCATTCGGGGGTCCTCCACCACCAGTTCAGAGGGTCCCCACAGCTACGACGGCACCACCACCTCCACCACCACCAGCTCAGCATCCAGGAGGTGTGCCCGTCGATGGGGCACAGATGTTCGCCTTGATTCAGGGCATGGTCGACGCCCAGAGGACGTCGGCAGAGGCCCAGAAAGTGCAGGCTGAGGCACATCAGGCCCAGACAGAGATGATGAGGGTGAACATGGAGAACGCTCATCAAGTGGCTCTCCAGGCTGTGGAGAGAGTTACTCAGCAGCAGCAGCGTCCTGATCAGCAACAACAGAGGCCGGGCACCATTGTGGACTTCAAGAGGATGATGCCTCGGGAGTTCAAGGGGACAGAAGGGATACTTTATGCCGATGACTGGCTAGAGGACATCGAGAGGAACTTGCGTTTGGCGCAGATTCCAGAGGCGCTCAAGATCGAGGCCGCTGGCAGCCAGATGTTCGACATTGCCTTGACGTGGTTTCGCACGGAGCCGAGACTCTTGCGCGGGGGACTCACTTGGGAGGCTTTCAAGGAGCTCTTCAAAGAAAAGTTCTTTCCTGATGTCGCCCTGGGAGCTTTGGAGAGTCAGTTCCATGACTTAGCCCAGGGGAGCTCGTCCATCGACGAGTATGCCGCGAAGTTTAGCCGTCTGAGCCGCTTCGCGCCGTCGATGATTAGAGATCCGGGGGACAGGGCCCGGAAATTCAGAAAGGGGCTGACAAGAGAGATCAAGTCTCGCACGTCGGGACGTCGCACAGCTACCTACGAGGGCATATTGATGGATGCCCAAGTAGCCGAGGATGACTTGGACCTCAGGCCCAAGAGGGGACGCGATGTTACCGGAGGGGCAAACAGTAGTGCGGGAACAGGCAAGCGTCCACACTTTCAGCAGCAGCAGAGACACTTTCAGCAACAGCACCAGGCACCAGCCCGAGGACAGGTTCAGCAACAACAGCAGAGGCAGACTCAGCCCGCCATCCAGTGTGCGTACTGCGGGAAGACAGGACATACCAGAGAGAACTGCAGGAAGAGGTTGGGCTCATGTTTGTACTGCGGATCGACGACACACCAGCTGAAGGATTGCCCTACCATTCGTCCAGGTCAGGGTGGAGCAGCCGCCCAGAGAGGACCAGGCAGGGTACCTACCGTACCAGGAGGCCAACAACAGAGGGGACCACTTCCACCGCAAAATCAGAGGTTTGCCCAACATCAGCAGCAGAGAGGTGCACCCCAGGGGCGAGCGTACGCCATGGCAGTCGAGGAGATCGAGCCAGCAGGAGACTTGATCACAGGTTCGGTTCTTCTCGATTGTATTCCCGCATTTACCTTATTTGACTCTGGCGCTTCCCATAGTTTTGTGTCTGTATCATATGCACTTCGACATCATTTAGACACAGAACCCTTAGCTAGGACTTGCAAGATCATGACTGGCGAAGGTATTATCCTAGTCCGTGATCACTGCAAGGACCGAAGAGTGTCAGTAGGAGGCCGAGAGTTGAGCGTGAGCTTACTTGTCATGCCACTTCCGGGGTACGATATTGTACTCGAAATGGACTGGTTGAGTAGGCATCATGCCACTATAGATTGTTATAGAGGCAGAGTATTGTTTAGACCACCAGGAGAGCCAGAGTTTGAGGTCGTCAGAGGAACAGCGGAGCAGAGAGGGAGCACATTTTGCGGAGCCAGGACGGAAGAAGAGGAGTTGCCACATCCTCTGATAGCGGAGTTCCTGGATGTATTTCCAGAAGAGTTGCCAGGCTTGCCGCCAGACAGAGACGTTGAGTTCTCTATAGACCTGGTTCCAGGAGCGGAGCCTATTTCACAACATGTCTATAGAGTCAACAACAGCGAGCTGGCAGAACTGAAGAAGCAAGTCGAGGAGCTGCAGGACAAAGGCTTCATCAAATCCAGTTCATCACCATGGGGAGCTCCGGTATTGTTCGTACCGAAGAAGGACGGCACAGTACGCATGTGCATTGATTATAGAGCTTTGAACAATATCACTATCAAGAACAAGTACCCGCTGCCGAGGATAGATGATCTTTTCGATCAGTTGAGCGGGGCGAGGGTGTTTTCAAAGATAGATTTGAGGTCAGGCTATCACCAGGTGAAGGTAAAGAAGGAAGACACGCCGAAGACAGCCTTTCGGACCAGATACGGCCAGTTTGAGTTTCTGGTGATGCCATTTGGTTTAACCAATGCACCGGCAGTATTCATGAACCTGATGAACAAGGTGTTCCACCAGTACCTTGACAAGTTCGTGGTGGTGTTCATCGACGATATTCTCGTGTATTCCAAGACCCCGGAGGAGCACGAAGAGCACCTGAGATTGGTCTTAGAGACTCTCAGGAGGGAGAAGCTGTACGGGAAACTCTCTAAGTGTGAATTCTTCCTTGACAAGGTTGAATTTCTTGGGCATGTGGTATCGGGTGACGGAATCTCGGTTAACCCACAGAAGATCGAGGCCGTAGAATCGTGGGCTACCCCCAGTTCGGTAGCTGAGATCAGGAGTTTCCTCGGGCTTGCAGGATACTACAGGAGGTTTGTACAAGACTTCTCCAAGATTGCAGCGCCGATGACCAGACTGACTAGGAAGGACGTGGATTTTGTGTGGACAGAGGAGTGCCAGGCTGCATTTGATGAGCTGAAGAAGAGGTTGACGACAGCTCCAATTTTGACATTGCCATCAGGGACAGGTGGTTTCACCATCTACAGTGATGCTTCAGGGAAGGGTCTGGGATGTGTTCTTCAACAGCACGGGAAGGTAATTGCCTATGCTTCCAGGCAGTTACGCCCTCATGAAAAGAATTATCCCACCCACGATTTAGAGTTGGCAGCAGTTATCTTCGCTCTAAAGCTGTGGAAACATTACCTGTACGGAGAGCGTATGGAAATCTTCACAGACCACAAGAGCTTGAAGTACGTATTCACACAGAAGGAGCTGAACATAAGGCAAAGGAGGTGGTTAGAGTTAATGAAGGACTTTGACATCTCATTGCAGTACCATCCAGGGAAGGCTAACGTAGTCGCCGATGCCTTGAGCAGGTATCCGATGGCTATGTACTTGACAACAGATAGGCATTTGTTGGCTGATTTAGAGAGCTTGGAGATTGAGGTGTTAGTTCCCGGTACCGAGATTCAGATGTGGGGATTGCCGGTACAGTCCGAGCTGATGGACAGGATCAGAGCTGCGCAGTACGATGATGAGACTCTGAGGAGTATCAGAGCACAGGTTCAGATGGGATTGTCGGACGACTTTACTATCGCAGATGATGGTTCCTTACGACACGGCACAAGGATATGTGTGCCTAGCGGGGAGCTGCGCGAGGAGGTTTTGCAGGAGGCACACCGCTCTCAGTACTCGATGCATCCCGGTGCCAACAAGATGTATCGAGACTTGAGGGAGCACGTATGGTGGTATGGAATGAAGCGCGAGGTAGCACGCTTCGTATCTCGGTGTCTAGTGTGCCAGCAGGTAAAGGCAGACCGGCAGAGGCCAGGAGGTTTGCTTCAACCTTTACCGATTCCAGAATGGAAATGGGAGCACGTGACCATGGATTTCGTTTCAGGGCTTCCACGTTCTCCAGGAGGAAAAGACGCGATTTGGGTCATCGTGGACAGGTTGACCAAATCAGCCCATTTCTTACCTTTCAAGGTGGGCACGTCGACAGAGAGGCTCGCAGAGATGTACGTGCGACAGATTGTTAGGATTCATGGAGTTCCTGTGAGCATCGTCTCAGATCGGGATAGTCGTTTCACTTCCCACTTCTGGAGGAGTCTGCAGGCTAGCTTGGGCACTCAGCTCAAGTTCAGTACCGCATATCACCCCCAGACAGACGGGCAGTCTGAACGGACTATTCAGACTCTCGAGGATATGCTACGTACTTGTGTTCTAGATCTCGGAGGTTCTTGGGAGGATCATCTGCACCTGGTAGAGTTCGCTTACAACAACAGCTACCAGGCCAGCATCGAGATGTCACCATTTGAGGCTCTTTATGGACGGAGGTGTCGTACACCGCTATCGTGGGACGACGTTGGAGAGAGAGCCTTGCTAGGACCAGATATGGTCGTGGATGCAGCAGAGAAGGTAAAACTCATCAGAGACAGACTGCGAGTGGCGCAGGACAGACAGCGGCATTGGGCCGACAGCCACCGTAGACCCCTTGAGTTTCAGGTATAGATTGTTGTTTTCTGGTTGTTTGTTTGTTTAGACTGCGTGTTGAGACTATTTTTGTGTTAGGTTGGCGATCTAGTATTCCTACGGATTTCTTCGACGCGTGGAACGATTCGTTTTGGCAGAGGCGGGAAGCTTAGCCCACGCTACATCGGACCCTTCGGTATTCTGGCGAGGGTAGGTGCAGTGGCATATAGACTGGACTTGCCGCCTGCATTGGAGGGAGTGCATAATGTGTTTCACGTGTCGCAGCTGAGACGGTACGTGGCCGACCCTAGTCACGTACTTGATCACTCGGAGATTAAGGTTGGTCCAACGCTCAGCTACCCTGAGCAGCCCGTAGAAATCTTGGACCGCAGAGAGAAGGTGTTGCGGAACCAAACTATTCCCTTGGTTCATGTTGCATGGAGACATCACTCTCCAGGGGAGTCAACCTGGGAGAGAGAAGATGAAATGCGCGAGCAATACCCTTATCTCTTCCAGACTTGAGGTATATTCCTTTTCTGATTTCATTCTTGTTGTAGTTCAGTCCAATTTCGAGGACAAAATTTCTTTTAGGAGGGTAGACTTGTCACTACCACTTTTCCATATAAGGGCATTTCTGTAATTTAACTATTTTTAAAAATCATGTATTAAATTATTTGCTGAGTTTTATAACTATTATATATTGTTAATAATATTTAGTTTTAGGTCTAACCCTAGAAATCCATTAGGACAACCCTAAGGAGTAAACCCTAGTTAGAAAACCCTATTCTAGCAAAACCCTAGAATTTAAAATTAGGGTGAACCCTCAAAACCCTAGACTGACTTAACCTGAGTCTATTAGGTTCTACATGAGAGGGCCAGGGGGTTTAACCTAAAAACTATGCTTGGAAACCCTAAAACTAGGTTATTATAAAAAGGAAGCCTCTTTCTAGGCTATTCTTCACGTAGAGAAAAGGAAACCCTAGCCTCCACAAGAGAAACCAATTCCCCACCCCATTTTCGAAATTAAACCTAGGGCTTCCGTTTTCTCCTCTTCCAAAGCAAGGAAAGCAAGGAACGTGGGTCAGGAAGCCTTGGAGAAGTAGAACCTCGTTGAAGAAACCATCTCTGCAGGTGAAAACCCTAATTTTCTTCATTTAATTCCTGTTTTTAGATGGTAATGGCCATTAGGAAACACCCCTGGCTGTGTAATTCGAATTTAGGATTTTGGATTAAGTTTTGGTGACCCACATGGGGTTTTTCCCAATTTTTCAGGAACCCTAACCCTAGGGGTTGCATGTAGATTGAATTCATCTCTTACATGTAGGTTAGATCCCGATTTCTTAGGGTTTTTGATTGGAGGATTATGGGTTTTCTATGTAAAACCATTTTCTGTACTTCTGGTGTTTGAGGAAATGTTCTTAGGGTTTGCCTATCCTCGTATTTTAGTTCCTGTATATATATATTGATATACTTATCTATATTTGTATGTAAATTACTTGTGTTCAGGTTTGTGCTGTGTGCACTGTGTTGGGGGATCGTCCTTGTGCATAGTCGGGTTTTAGATAACTGTACTGTGTATTTTGGGTTCTTGGTGCACTCGGGTCAGAGGAGGATTGTGGCTGTGCATTGGTTGTAAATAGATGTGTATTAGATTAGGGAGGCTACCTGGGTGTGTGTATAGATAGTGGTATTGTGTGTTACCTGTGTCCGTGTGCTGTGTCCCAGAATTGAGTGAGTTCATTGAGGAATTCTGGGTTAGGTATTTTGTGTGGGTATCAACATATATGTGAGTATCCCAGTTTCAGTGCTTTGTGAGAGTGAACTTAACCCCTAGAGTAGCAGTGTGTGTTTGGAACTGTGTATGGGTGAGCAAATATGTTATGTGTCCAGGTAGTTAGGTAGATAAGTTTTCCTGTGTGTTCAGTATTGATTTCAGCATGTGCAGTATCATGTATCAGTAAGCAAGGTGTTGTGTGTGGCAGTTTTGTGTGTGTGTGTATCAGTCAGTTTAGTTGTGTGTGCCTTGTGGTATCGAGTTAGGGGATACTGTGTAAATTGGGTATCAGAGAAATAAACATGTGTTAGGGGTTAGGAGAGGTCAGTAGGTGTGTATCAGTATTTGCCCCAGTATCTAGTGTGTAGGTGAGGATTCCAGATTAGTGTGCTGTGTAATTTGTGAGTTGGGTCAGAAGTTTATGTATTCAGTATATGTGTATCAGCAGTTAGGAGGGGGTTGGGCCAGGTCTGTGTGCAGAAATTGTACACTGTGTGTGTGTGTTTATGTATCAGTCTATATTAGAGTGTGGTTGTTGTTCATGTGGGTAATGGCTGTGCTAAGTTCACAGAGTGAGGTGCATTAGATTTCTGTGTCTGTGTAGCTGTGTCTACATGTATAGGTGTGTGTAGGGTGTTGTGTGCATGTGTATTATGAAACTGTGTATCAGATTTAGGGGGGGGAAGCCTGAGTTCTGTGCATTCAGTGTGTGTGTGTTTTAGAAACTGTGTACATAGGAATATGTATCAGTATACATATTAAAGGGTGTAGGACAGAATGCCAGGCCTGTGTAAACTGAGGAAGTTCTCAGGGGGTCTAGGAAGTTAGGTATCAGTGACTGTGTGCAGTGAACAGGGGGTGTATCTAATGGGTATTAATGTGAGTAGAGGAAGGTATCAGGTATCTCAATGTGACTGTATGTGGGTGTGGGGTGGCAAATGAGTTTTAAATGTTAATGTGTGCTAGGCTAGTGTGTAGTGGGGATGTCAAGTTGGTGTTGAGTATGGGTAAATGTCAAGATATAAGATATGTTAAGGTATAAATTGGTTGGTGTCAGTTAAGGTATATACTCAGTATATAAATGTAAGTTATTTACATACTGATAGCATATAGTATAAGAAATAGTAACTAGTTTCAGCAAGATACAATATACCACACTATATGAGTTATATAATGATAATACCTAGTATAATGAATATCAGCTAATATTAGTAAGTATAGAACATATAATATAGTGTATTTAGCTAGTATTAGTTAACAATAGCTAGTATGAACCTAGAAGCAAGGTATTAACTAGTTTTGACCAAAAACCTAGAGTTGACTTAGTAACACCTAGTTTAGACCTAGAAATGGCCTAACACCCCATTTCAAATTAGCTAATCACTTGTATTATTTCAAACACCATTTTAACTTTGATATCTTATATATAGGTCATTGTGATTCACTTTGGACATCGATCCTCACACTTTGCTCAGGACCACAGGCGAGTACATTCTCTGACAGTTTTCATGGTTGATTACTTCTATAAATTGTAGTGTATTACATACTTGATTCCGACACTATGGATACACGGGTTAGTACCCTAGATCCCCATCATGAGGAGTCGTGATTGGAATCCATCGTGCTAGCTGGGGGATGGGGAACTATTAGTAGATTATGTGATCATATCCACACTTACCATGCATCATAGCTCACCCCACATCTCACGTCGGGTGCGGCCTGACCATCATCATGCCTCATAGCTGTTATATATGATTAGCCTGACCATTATCATGCATCATAGCTAACCATATGGTTAGCCTGACCTTCAAGAATCATAGCTAATCATATATAACCAGCCTGATCCAGTCCCAAGCCGATCACATAATAAACTAATATTTCAAACACTTAGTTAGATATTTTATCTTATTCAGATTACTTATTCTAGCAGTCACTATTTATTGCTCATTGCTAGATGCTTTATTGTCTATTTCATTTCTCCAGTACTTCACATGTTCAGCTTTTATTTCCATCTTGTATTTCTTACACTGTTTATAGATTTTGTCAATTTAATGAAACTGCTGTTAGTGTTTGTGCTTCGCTCAAATCCTGACTGGATAACAACATTTTCAGAGAACCTGGAGGACTTTTGCCCTACTCATTACGGTCCAGGAATAGAGGAGGATTTCACCCCAGAAATCCCAGAGGAGGTGCCTATCCTAGAGGAGAACATGCCTGCCCATGCTTAGATTATTTTTCTGCATTTTTTGCTTTAGACTGAGACTGAGATGTATTTATTTTTAATTGTGACTTTTTGAGGTCATTTAGACCCAGGTTTTGAGTTGGACTTATTGTGGATGGTTTTATTAGAACTCTTTTCAATTCTCATCGTGCCATTATTCTTATAGCTGTGATTGAGTATATTATAGAACTGTGAGTTATTTATCATTGTCCTCCGTGCGGAGTTGAGACTATTGACAGGATATACTGTATTTGTGACCTAGACAGCGTTCTACCGCCGATGCTGCGGCGTAGGCTGGACATACCCACGACTCATGCCCAATTTCCGTGTGCGGGTCGTGACATAAACATTTTGAATATCCGACGTACTTTACAGGAAGCACGGGCAACACAATACTACGAAGGAGTGTAAGGACTCCATACTATAGTAGGGTGACACCACGATGAAGTTCCTCGATAGGGTAATGCCTCAGCTTTAGCAGCCATGTCACAGCGACGTAGCACTGCACATAGGCAGGTAGTCTAATACTATATAATGAATAGTGGTAGGTAGCACTACAAAGAGGCTGATGACCTCATGTTATAGTTGTGTGACAACACCAAGAGGTAAAAGATGTAAAGCCTCGGCTACGCGAGCCATGTCATAGCGGCATAATATTGCAAGGAAGTGCAAGACTTCATGCTGGGTATCATGGCACTACAAAGAGGCTGGAACCTCATCTTACAGTGGTATGACACCACGATGAGGTATAGCCTCGGCTTTGGGCTATGTCATAGCGGGGTAGCACCGCAAGGAAGCAAAAGACTTCATGCCAAGGACTTTTTAAATGAACTCACCTAGAGTGTATGGAAAGAGATACATGTCGTCTCTTAAGGGAACACTTGTAGATGCCCAAGATACATAAACCAAAACCAGGCGTGCACAGTGTCATGCCCTAATCCTGTAGGGGATCGTTCGTCCTCACTTGGATCCTTGCGGGATCGATCGTCCTGGCTTGGGCATAATGTCGTGCAAGCCTAAGCTGCGCTTGCACAAAGCCAAAGCTTGAACAAGGGCAAGAAAGCTATTCAAAACGGGAGCAACGACACAAAATTACAGAAAAGTAAAGAACACAATGGCATAAGAAAATAAGCTCTTTATTGATAATCAAGATATGATACAAACGGCTCTTAGCTGAGATTACAATTCGCTCAAGCTCTATTTCTCTCGATTATAATGACATCGTTCCATACATTACATCCCTTTATACAAAAGCAACTCAAAGCAAACTCGATACGGCTCAAGGAATCGACTCTAGATTTCCGAGTCCTGGAGATGAGGCTCGGTTATCGCTTCCTCGGACGATCCAGCACCTGCGAACAAGCAAACTGTTGGTGGATCAGCACTTTGGGGAAAGTACTGGTGAGTATAGAATCAACGAACAGAAGCAACACTCCCTGAAACCAACACTAAGTAATTATGTTATAAAATATTACATTACTAGTAATATTTCTAGTTTTACCTAGATTCATTTCATGCAGCACAGGATTATAGTCAGTTTACATATTTTCAAAAATATGTCTTTGAAACCACTTTGTACATTCAATAAATACAAGCAAGCTATAGTGACAGTGTTCTATCATGCATTGGGCAGCATGTATCATGAGCCATATTCGATCTCTTAGAAACAAAAGTTATCTCTAGTAGACTATTCATCTCGAATCAAGACAAATGCATCAAGTAGACTTATTCAATTCAATTCAATAGGGGCAACAACATATTCAAATAAAATGAATATATCTCATTTAGCATTTATGACAAGGAACATAAGGAAATACAAGTGATCACTTATTCAGTGATCCTTACCCGTGGCCGAACGATTATCCCTGCAGCAGACATATAAGTTAGAAACATATGCATATATAAACGAGGTTCTCTTTCCATGTCTGTCTCTGCATCAAACAGTTAGGTATGCAAGAAGGCTAGCCTAGCATGCGCTCTAACTATATGATGGTCCACGGGAAACCCATGAATAGAAGTTGGAACTACAAGCCCAGACTAACTATTAGACAAGATACCCCCTTAATCACGAGGACTACAAGCCTCAGGGTGTTTTAATTATCTCCCCCAAGATGAACGATTCCTAGTGCCCTAGAAAAAGCTCGAGAGACAGTACCTTGTGCATAAGTTGTCCAAAGACCGATACGATGAATGCGATTCTATCAAAAAAAAGACTATATGATGCACATGTCTGTGACAAGCAAACATGATATCAATTGATAGAGCCAGAGCTCTCAATTCTCTTCTTTCAATCAATTTGATAGGTTCGATAAGTTTAATCAAATCGTAGATTCAATCATTTCGATAGGTTCAATCTTCTTCTTTTTAATCAATCGATATATTCAATAGCATACAATATAAGTTATTTAAATGGTTCTATCTTTTAAGCATCAATGACAAGCAAAATGTGGCATGATTCTTCTATTTCTTTTAGCTAAGCATGCAGTTCTACTCTTGTTTAGCCTACGATGGAAATATATGAATATTCTTTTAATCTTATTTATTAGCATGGCAGCGATTCATTCGATAGCGGTGTTCGTGTAACTAAGCATGGAATATTATATTCTTTAACTTAGTATGGTAATGGTTCTATCTTTTTAGATATGCATAGAAGTTCTCTAGTTAGGCAAGTAGGTTCGTTTTAATGACAAGCAATACGATTTGTCTTATTAAGCATACAGAGTCAGGTTCTATCATTTTTCTTATAAAACTATCTTCTTAAACAAGTAGTAAAAAACTCAGATTTATTATTAAGGCGTGCAAGAATCAGAGAATGAAGTTATGCCCACTCACTTAGATCAATCATATTGTTTTTCGATCGAAGAACACTTCGAGAAGGCTTCCTCTCGAGCCAACAAAGCGATATGTCTTGTACATAGTGCCTACACGAAGCGGCGCACTTCATACTTATCCACCAAGAAAAAGTTTTGTCCTCAAAACTTCAAGGACAAATTTTTGATATCCAGAGTAGCGATAGTCCTTGTCACGCCCCAGTCCCGAATACGTAGGACTAGGACACGTAAGCATGCCAGCCACACGTATATGGCAACTTCAATATATGGAAACCAAAACTCATACGTACGCTGTAATATGAATATCAAATCCATAAATGGTATAAACATATGTCACAAGTCACAGAATATAACTAAATCTCATCCACAGAATTATATATAAATAAAGAACCAATATCTATGAAACTAGATCTCAATATAAAGTATCTAAAGATGATAGTTGGATGGAAACAAATCTACTACCAACTCGAATATATAAGTGCAACATAACAAACATAATATAAGAATAACAACTAACAATCACGGGGCTCGAAGGGAAGACCTCCTCAAAATATAGGAAACCAGTCCGAATCTGCGCTCCTGTGAATACTCATGAAGATCTACACCTGGCAAGGGACCAGGTCCTTAGAGGGACATAACAAGATACATAGAAGCAGGCCAATAAAGTACTGTAAATAAATATCCAATGGGTCGCCTAACCGTCTAAGTGAATGTAGTTTGAGAACAACTTTCCCAACGCATGGGCTATCTGGCTAAAATAGGATTGGCATAATTCTCTTGGAGATTCAGGGGCCTAAAAAGCATGTCGTCTTTTGAACGGCAGAGGTCGCCTGATAATATATAATATATAGTGATCATCACCACCCGTTTCTCCGACGGAGAATCCGGGCGAACAAAAAAAAAGTGCAAAGGAGCCCAAACGCCTTACTTGTTGTTCTCCCCACCCCATGCTCTAAGCATGTCACATCCATGACACGATAATACCTCTAATAACTACCAGGTCTACTAGCATACAAAGTTTCTAACAGTAGTTATCCCTAACGCACGTCCCACACGTACCGATGATCAGTCAATACGTAAGTTCGTGATCTATATGAGACTCACAACTCGTGTAAAAATGTGTCACAGTCAAATGAAATCTAATGATGCTTTATGATAATGGGGCGGTCTCATAAACAAGGTCAATGCATATACATAAATAAAAACAAATCACGACTACATCGTCGTTGCACCCAAGTTTCATTGGACGCGCATTTTACATAACAGTTAAAATATATAAACTAAAGACAGAAAATAAAGATGCATGCAACATATGGAATATACATAACAGTACAATGGCAAGGTATACTTGTTTGGCAAGAGAGCTGCAAAATGTAACATCCAGATGTCAAACACCAAGAGTCAGAACTACGGCCTCAGAATGAACGTCTTCGGATGCTGAAATAAATATCACCAATATTCCCAGAATAAGCAAGATAGCTAAAATTCACTACCCTTTCGTCTAATTTGGACACAGGGGCAAAACAGTAATTTCGGATCAAAGTGGGGTCCACATGTGGCCCACTTTGCACCAAAAAGTGTACCAAGGTTAAAGTCTCTAAATGGGATAAATTATAGGTCAAACAAACTCTAAAAGTCAGTACGAACTCAATGGTATGTCCAATTTTGGATTCAGGTGAGCCGAACACAATTTTGCCCAAAAAGTTAACCGTGGGGCCCGCCAATAGGCGACTTGGTCAACTATCTCAGAATTGCGTGAAACTTGGGTCACAGGACCAGCGTGATACCACGAGTCTAGTAGCGCAAGCTTCATCGCATTCTGACGAGCGTACACAAAATGGCGCGAGGTTTTGCAAAAGTCGCGACATGGGAGATTTTCTGCGGATACGGCTGATTCCGACACGTTCACGCGTCCAAATCAGTTTTCGCGAAAGCCCACACGTCTGGGTATACTGTGCGCACCATTTGGTATACTTGGTACACGACAGGGCGGTCCCGTTTGGCGGGGCGCGCTTCGTATCACAAATTCTGAAGGTTGTAAAAAGTAGGTTTTCAGAATTTTCTATCTGATTTAATTCTACACACATCAACTAATAAATTATTGTATTTGACAGAAAATAAACTCGTTAGGTGGTCTTCGCATATAAAAAAGAAAAACCAAATTCGGATCTCTGTGGTGGAAGATACGAATCCGTGAACATGGATCATCGTAACAGAATTTCTGAATTAAAAAGTGGTCATTTTTTCTCGACTTGGCGTCAATTTTTACCTAGGTTTGCACGATGTTCGAGATAAACTAATGTACAGTATTGGAAGGGGGATAGGTCGTAAACATACCGGTGAAGACGGGGTTGAGTTTGGTCAAGCGAGGGAACGGGAATCGGGGCGTGAACACAGGTAAGTTGTTGTTCAATTGTTGTTGTTGCTGTTGCGGGGTGCGCGGTTGCTCGCGGTCACGGTGACGGACGGGTGCTGCTACTCCGGCGGCCTGCGGTGGTCCTTTGACGACGCGGCGGCTCTGGGGTCGAGGAAAGATGAGAGTTTAGGGTTAGGGTTTGCGATGGTTCGTATATATATAGATAGGGGCGGATGTTGTGGGTCGCGGGGAGCCCTGTAGCTGCTGCTGTAGGTTTTCTTAACGGGCCGGGCTTGGGTGTTAACGGGTAGGCCTATTGCTAAGGGGTTTAGGGTTTGATCCTTTTTCTTTTTTTTCTTTTTCTTTATCTTTTCTTTTTCTTTTATTCTTTTCTTTCTTTCTTTCCATTTCTAATTTCTTTTTATTTAATAAACTCTATATATATATAAATATATATATATATATATATATAATTCTAGAAATTATTATTAGCGCATACAATAAATCTATCAACTGTCCACAGGGTCTCCTACATGAAAATAATTAGGATAAAATTATAATTGCTACATAAAATCCCCTAAATGCACAAACACCTAAAAATAAAATCCCATAAATTCTATTTCTCCTAATGAGCTAATAATTACTATAATTCAATTAATAATTAATTAAAATAGTTAATACGGTTTTTAGAATTAGGGGTTTTACATTCTACCCAACTTATAAAAATTTTGTCCTCGAAATTAAAACTAAGTTACGATAGAAAGTCAAGGATGGTATAAGATAGAGATTTACAGCTTATTCTGTACCTTACTCCATCCTAAACTCCATGATTTTCCAATTGTCATGGAGATGTTTGGAGGGCTATAAATTGTATTGTTTAAAATGCAAGACTAGGTTTAAATGAGGGGGCGATGTTGCGCGTTGTACATTCCGAAAATTTATGAGAAAATTTTATATGAACGAGAAATGGGTTTCTTCAAGTGTCATGTCCAATGGTGTGGACACCTTAATGTACTTTTGCATAAAAGCGCCCAACAATTAAAAAATTGCACAAAAAAGAAAATTAGATTAAATTAATTAATGCGCAAGGTGTTCTTGAATTAATTAGAAGTACATGGGGATAAAATTAGGTGGAACACAAGTGTCATGGACATAGAGGGCTCAGGATAGAATACTACCCTAATTTGGGTTGCACGAAACGGGTCAAGATTGTGTCTCCAATTTCGATTGGAACGCACAAGGACACAAAATTAGAATTATTTCGAATTAAGAAATAACGTCCGCGACGAATATTGTGCGACTAAAATATAGCACAAGAGAGCATAATTATAAGTTACACAAAGCTCAGAATAGAAGGCAGGCATGTCTAGGGCAAGGATGTGAAATTTGTAGGAAGGCAATGGCTAGTGTAGTGCTCCAATTATCGAAGCAATGGTAAGGTGCGCCAAGTGATATAAATATTATAAAATTAAACAAAATACCGTGTTCTATTTCCAATTAGATTCAAACTAGCCTTAGTCTCACTATCTAAGCCAAGTAAGTCTAATTTTGGGTGAGGAAGTTTACAATCTACCCAACTTAAAAATAATTTCATCCTCAAAATTAAAATAAGGCATAATTTGTTAATTCCTTCATATTCGCATATAAGGCAAGTCAATCTCAATCTCTTCCAAAATTTAAAATATTTTCTAATCCATCGCAATCACTTTCAAAATTAAGGTAACCTCTATTTAATCAAAATATTGTAATATCTTCTCGATTTTTTTTTATCACATCCAAATTTAGGCAAAATCTATATGACATCTTCAAGATTTAAATAACCCATATCTAATTTTTTATCACGATCTTCAACTATCATAATCTCCTCTAGAAAATAATTCTAATCAAATATTATTTCTATTTTTCACTTAAGAATTCCGTACTCTTCAAATTATTGTTTCAATTTACATCCTCAATATTTCAAATAAGTAATCTAGCAATCAAAATTTAACTTTTAATTCAAATCGTCAAATTATAAAATTTTATATCTACTTCACCAATTGTTCAAGCCTAGAATTCTATATTTATCCTCAAGGTTTAAATCGATGATTCAATCTTCAACATTCAAACTTAAAATCATGTGCTCAAGGTATAAATATTTGGTCCTCAATATCAAGATTTCAAAATTCATTAAATCCTCATCTAGTCATTTTTAAAAATTCCTAAAATTAACTTAAATCTCTCAATTTAATCTTACTTGATCGCTTGATCACAATCAAAGAATCACCTCAAGTTGATAATACGATTTCTACCCAACTTAGAATTTACCCATCTATCATATAAGGCTATACATTTAAGAAAACTTCCTCAAATTATTTAATCATGTTATTCAATCCTCAAAATTTTAATACCAATTATATCACATATGATATGCACTTAATTACAAAAGATAGTCACCAAATAATGCGGTTGGCCTATGGGGTATATCTAGTACTATCTGTATATCAAACTTATACCAAGCACGAGGTTTCGTCTTTCCGAAATTAGGGAAGACGAAAAACAATAATAAAGAATTCAAGGTGAGGGTAATAGAATGCAAGTATAGGGATCAAGGCATTTAAAGAATTCAAATGGGAATTGTCAAGGCAGTTGTGGATTAAAATCTATTTTGGTAAATTCTTATTCGCATGCTCGTATCAGTACAGTTATATAATCGATACGATATGCTCAGACATGTCTAGAGGGCAAGTACATTGGTCTACTAGATAGTATATATCTCAATCCACGTAAAGTAGTTATGCGAAGGGCGAACCAAGCGTACTAAGGTTAGCTAGACCTTAATACACCGATTCTGATTTAGACAATATATTAGTGTAGCACTCCAATAATACATATGTCATGAACAAGCTCGATAAAGAATAAGCTTGTAAAACTAGGCTAGAATAGCGGCATAAGTCAAGGTAGTACAGAAAATATAAGTACGCTAGATTTATGATGAGAGAAATTATAAAATAATTCAAGTTTACAAAGAAGATAAGACTCTACAGTCTCTACAGTTGTCATACTAACTCCTTGTCTAGGTTGCTAGTCGACAAAATAGGGGTATGGGCTTCTGAGTTCTACAGTTTGAATAAACATTATCTTCTTATGCAAGTCTATAGTTAATGTCATTCAGTTATACTTCACTAATAGGTCAAAAGACTATGTGATACTATATTGTGAGGTATACTACCCAACTTAAAACAATAAACTAATACTGTAATTGTCTTGAGGGGATTCTACAGAATAACTTGGTCCTTGTAAATAAAGTAGAACTCTTATTGGGGTACATACAAAAAAGATCTTGGTACTTATTAAGGTCTCCTATTGCATTATATAGGTAATGGTCATCTTAAGTCTTAGTCATAGTGCTTATGGAACAAGTGTCAATAGCAAGAAGGAAAAGGTTACTAGCCTTAATTGGAAAAGGAGATATAACTTGTATCGAGGTGGGGGTACAAATCACGTAATTCAAAACTAAAGGATAATCATCATGTCACAATCTAGAAGAATAACTCAAAACTATCAAGTTCTAATTACCAAGCACAATAAAATTTTAAAATTTAAGATTACCACTATAACCTTAGCAAACTATATATCCTAACATAAAAGGAATCACTTGGTCTACAATCAGAATGGTTAGGTGGCACGAATTGAAAGAAAAAAAAAATATAATTAGTCGTCGCACAAATAGCGAGCGCTAAGTTTTCAGAGGAACATGATTTGAATTTAAATAGGAAGACTCTAGATAATATCATGGTTCTCTAAGGAAAAGGTGGGATGCTAATCTCTGTGCTCGAGGTATAATCAAGGGAAATATTCTAGTCATTCCCCTTGGCTTCCTAAGGTACTGCCTGCTAATACCATGAATCTAATTTATAGTCCTCTAATACTATCTTACTTATGAAAGTTAGTTTCAGTCCTAATATTCAATCTTGGATTTCTATTGGTTCCTCAATACCAGGGTCAAACAATATGGTCAAATTTCTAACTAACCCTAGTAGTGTCTATACTATCTCAAGTCATCCCTAATTATCAAGGGATAATGGTCAATCCATCTACAGGTAAGGGTGCTATGGTTCATTAAGTATTCTAACTCAGTGATGTGTCAACACTCTAATTGTACTCTTAATAGGAAGGTTACCCTACTTATCATCTAACAATAGGGACTTATATATTCTATGAGGGGGATATACTCAAGGAACTATTAGGGAAGCACATGAATCAAGCATGATGCAATAGTTTAAATAGAACAGATTGAAAGAAATATGAATCATAGTCAATTGTGGATGAGATCATATATTCTAATCCTAGGTGCAGGTTTGCTCGGTACAGTAACGTAACCGAGACAATATGCTCTTGACCTACATGGGCCACCACTAAAAATATGTCATGCCCCAGTCCCGAATACGTAGGACTAGGACACGTAAGCATGACAGCCGCACGTATATGGCAACTCCAATATATGGAAATCAAAACTCATATGTACGCTGTAATATGAATATCAAATCCACAAGTGGTATAAACATATGTCACAAGTCACAGGGTATAACTAAATCTCATCCACAAAATTATATATAAATAATGAACCAATATCTATGAAACTAGATCTCAATATAAAGTATCTAAAGATGATAGTTGGATGGAAACAAATCCACTACCAACTCGAATATATAAGTGCAACATAACAAACACAATATAAGAACAACAACTAACAATCACGGGGCTCGAAGGGAAGACCTCCTCGAAATATAGGTAACCAGTCCGGATCTGCGCTCCTGTGAATACTCATGAAGATCTACACCTGGCAAGGGACCAGGTCCTCAGAGGGACATACCAAGATACATAGAAGCAGGCCAATAAAGTACTGTAAATAAATATCCAATGGGTCGCCTAACCGTCTAAGTGAATGAAGTTTGAGAACAACTTTCCCAATACGTGGGCTATCTGGCTAAAATGGGATTGGCATGATTCTCTTGGAGATTCAGGGGCCTAAAAAGCATGTCATCTTTTGAACGGCAGAGGCCGCCTGATAATATATAATATATAGTGGTCATCACCACCCGTTTCTCCGATGGAGAATCCGGGCGAACAAAAGGAAAGTGCAAAGGAGCCCAAACGCCTTACTTGTTATTCTCCCTACCCCATGCTCTAAGTATGTCACATCCATGATACGATAATACCTCTAATAACTGCCAGGTCTACTAGCATACAAAGTTTCTAACAGCAGTTATCCCTAACGCACGTCCCACACGTACCGATGATCAGTCAATACGTAAGTCGATGATCTATATGAGACTCACAACTCGTGTAAAAATATGTCACAGTCAAATGAAACCTAATGATGCTTTATAATAATGGGGCAGTCTTATAAACAAGGTTAATGCATATACATAAATAAAAACAAATCACGACAACACCGTCGTTGCACCCAAGTTTCCTTATATGCGCATTTTATATAACAGTTAAAATATATAATCTAAAGACAGAAAATAAAGATGCATGCAATATATGAAATATACATAACAGTACAATGGCAAGGTATACTTGCCTGGCAAGAGAGCTGCAAAATATAACGTCCAGATGTCAAACACCAAGAGTCAGAAACTACGGCCTCAGAATGAACGTCTTCGGATGCTGAAATAAACATCACCAACGTTCCCAGAATAATCAAGATAGCTAAAAATCACTACCCTTTCGTCCAATTTGGACACAGGGGCAAAACAGTAATTTTGGGTCAAAGTGGGGTCCACATGTGGCCCACTTTGCACCGAAAAACGTGCCAAGGGTAAAGGTCTCTAAATGGGACAAATTATAGGTCAAACAAACTTTAAAAGTCAGTACAAACTCAACGGTATGTCCAATTTTGGATTCAGTTGAGCCGAACACAATTTTGCCAAAAAAGTCAACAGTGGGGCCCGCCAATAGGCGACTTGGTCAACTGTCTCAGAATTACGTGAAACTTGGGTCAAAGGACCAACGCGATACCATGAGTCCAGTGGCACAAATTTTGTCGCATTCTGACGATCGTACACTAAATGGCGCGGGATTTTGCAAAAGTCACGACACGGGAGATTTTCTGCGGATACGGCTGATTCCGACGCGTACACGCGTCCAAATCAGTTTTCACGAAAGCTCACACGTCTGGGTATACTATGCGCACATTTTGGTATACTTGGTACATAACGGGGCGGTCCCGTTTGGCGGAGCGCGCTCCGTATCGCAAATTCTGAAGGTTGTAAAAAGTAGGTTTTCTGAATTTTCCATCTGATTTAATTCTACACACAGCAACTAATAAATTATTATATTTAACAGAAAATAATCTAGATTAGGTGGTCTTCGCATATAAAAAGGAGAAACCAAATTCGGATCTCTGTGGTGGGAGATACGAATCCGTGAACATGGGTCATCGCAACAGAATTTCTGAATTAAAAATTAGTCGTTTTTCCTCGACTTGGCGTCAATTTTTACCTTAGGTTTGTGCGCTGTTCAAGATAAACTAATATACAGTATTGGAAGGGGGATAGGTCATGAACATACCGGTGAAGACGGGGTCGAGTTTGGTCAAGCGAGGAAACGGGAATCGGGGCGTGAACACAGGTAAGTTGCTGTTCAATTGTTGCTGTTGCGGGGTGCGCGGTTGCTCGCGGTCACGGCGGCGGACGGGGTGCTGCTACTCCGGCGGCCTGCGGTGGTCCTCCCGCGATGCGGCGGCTCTAGGGTCGAGGAAAGATGAGAGTTTAGGGTTATGGTTTACGATGTTGTTCGTATATATATAGATGGGGGCGAATATTGTAGGTCGCCGGGAGCCCTGTAGCTGCTGCTGTAGGTTTTCTTAACGGGCCGGGCTTGGGTGTTAACGGGTAGGGCTATTGCTAAGGGGTTTAGGGTTTGATCCATTTTCATTTTTTTTCTTTTTCTTTTTCTTTCTCTTTTCTTTTTCTTTTATTCTTTTCTTTCTTTCTTTCTATTTCTAATTTTTTATATTTAATAAACTCTCTCTCTCTCTCTCTCTATATATATATATATATATATATATATATATATATAATTCTAGAAATTATTATTAGCGCATACAATAAATCTATCAACTGTCCACAGGGTCTCCTACATGAAAATAATTAGGATAAAATTATAATTGCTCCATAAAATCCCCTAAATGTACAAAAACCTAAAAATAAAATTCCATAAATTCTATTTCTTCTAATGAGCTAATAAATACTATAATTCAATTAATAATTAATTAAAATAGTTAATACAGTTTTTAGAATTATGGGTTTTACAGTCCTTATCCCTCACCATCCTCAATCAAAAACTCTATCAACCAAGAACTCAATAAAACTTTAGCCATCAAAAATCATAAATCATATCTCAAGCAATAAAACAATCCCGAAAACTTTTGCCGGCACCTTTGAGAATATTTATGGATTCATTGTATGGAACACTCATTGCGACAATGATATCAAATGGCAAAGAACATATTGAGTTGAAGCTAAGCAGCGGAATGGCCATAGGGTCGAGTTGCTCTGATACTATTATGTCACACCCCGATCCCGTAGGGGACCGTTCGTCCTCGCTTGGGTCCTTGCAGGACCGATCATCCTGGCTTGGGCGTGATGCCGTGCAAGCCGAAGCTGCGCTTGCACAAGGCCAAAGCTTGAATAAGGGCAATTAAGTTATTCAAGACGGGAGCAGCGGCACAAAATTACAGAAAAGTAAAGAACACAATGGAATAAGAAAATAAGCTCTTTATTGATAATCAAGATGTGATACAAGTGGCCCTTGGCCAAGATTATAATTCACTTAAGCTCTCTTTCTCTCGATTAAAGTGACATTATTTCATACATAACATCCCTTTATACAAAAGAAACTCAAAGCAAACTCGATACTGCTCAAGGCATCGACTCTAGATTTCTGGGTCCTAGAGATGAGGCTCGGCTATCACTTCCTCGGACGATCCAGCACTTGCGAACAAGCAAACTGTTGGTGAGTCAGCACTATGGAGAAAGTACTAGTGAGTATAAAATCAACGAACATAAGCAACACTCCCTAAAACCAACACTAAGTAATTATGTTATAAAATATTACATTAATAGTAATTTTTCTAGTTTTACCTAGATTTATTTCATGCAGCACAAGATTATAGTCAGTTTACATCTTTTTAAAAATATGTCTTTGAAACCAGTTTGCACATTCAATACATACAAGCAAGCTATAGTAACAGTGTTCTATCGTGCATTGCACAACATGTATAGTGAGCCATATTCGATCTCTTAGGTACAAAAGTTATCTCTAGTGGACTATTCATTTCAAATCAAGACAAGTGCATTAAGTAGACTTATTCAATTCAATTCAATGGGGGCAGCAGCATATTCAAATAAAATGAATATATCTCATTTAGCATTTATGACAAGAAACATAAGGAAATACAAGTGATCACTTATTCAGTATCCTTACCCATAGCCGAACGGTTATCCCTGCAGCAGACATACAAGTTAGCAACATATGCATATATAAATGAGGTTCTCTTTTCCTATCTTTCTCTACATCAAACAGTTAGGTATGCAAGAAGGCTAGCCTATCATGTGCCCTAACTATAAGATGGTCCACGAAAAACCTATGAATAGTAGCTGGAACTACAAGCCCAGACTAACTATTAGACAAGATACCCCCATAATCGCGAGGACTACAAGCCTCAGGGTGTTTCGATTATCTCCCCCAGGACGAATGATTCCTAGTGCCCCAAGAAACGCTTGAAAGAAAGTACCTTGTGCACAAGTTATCCAAAGACCGATATGATGAATGCGATTCTATCAGAAAAATACTATATGATGCGCATGTCCGTGACAAGCAAACATGATATCAATCAATAGAGTCAGAGCTCTTAATTCTCTTCTTTCAATCAATTCAATAGGTTCGATAAGTTCAATCAATTTGATAGATTCAATCATTTCGATAGGTTCAATCTTTTTTCAATCAATCGATATGTTCAATAGCATACAATACAAGTTATTCAAAGAGTTCTATCTTTCAAGCATCAATGACAAGCAAAATATGGCACGATTCTTCTATCTCTTTTAGCTAAGCATGCAGTTCTACTCTTGTTTAGTATACGATGGAAATATATAAATATTCTTTTACTCTT
Organism: Iris macrosiphon; assembly: GCA_036927795.1. NCBI lineage: Eukaryota > Viridiplantae > Streptophyta > Magnoliopsida > Asparagales > Iridaceae > Iris > Iris macrosiphon. The sequence goes on along the minus strand of JAYESA010000004.1, from coordinate 248,723,486 downwards.
TTTTATTAGCATGGCAGTGGTTCATTCGATAGCGATGCCCGTGTAACTAAGCATGCAATATTCTATTCTTTAACTTAGCATGACAATGGTTCTATCTTTTTAGACAAGCATAGAAGTTCTTTAGTTAGGCAAGCAGGTTCGTTTCAATGACAAGCAATACGAGTTCTCATATTAAGCATGCAGAGTCAGGTTCTATCATTCTTCTTATGAAACTATCTTCTTAGAACAAGCAGTAGAAAACTCAGATTCATTATTAAGGCGTGCAAGAATCAGAGAATGAAGTTCTGTCCACTCACTTAGACCAATCATCTTGTGTTTTGATTAGAGAACACTTCGAGAAGACTTTCGCTCGAGCCAACAAAGCGATATCTCTTGTACATAGTGCCTACGCGAAGTGGGGCACTACCCACGGGGCCCTTAATATGCAACCAGAAGCACAGTTGATGTCATAATGTGAGTGGAAAAAAATTACAGATATGGTGTAGAATTCAAGGCTTAGTCCATTCTTGTATCATACTATTATTTGACCCATACAGGAAGATCGAAGTAACATCTATCATAATGCATGATGGACAGTCACTGTGGAGAACGTTCAACCCATATATTAAGATATGTGAAAGATTGTTGGTATTTTTGCCTTTGGACTAGTGAAGAATAGTCCCATATTTGCTACACCACCAAGTGGGTATCTCAATATAATACTTTGTATGTATTGAAGTGTGCACATGGGGTGTGGTGGGGCATATGTGGGTGTCATATAGGGGTATATTCCTAGGAGAAAAAATGATTAACTCCTCAAAGTAAGCATTTATACTTTTTTCAGTCTCTTGGAAAAAATTTTCTTAGAAGCTACGACTCGGACTCAGACTCGAACGCAGAGTAGGCATGGACAATGCGTAGCTATGCGTGTATGCACATTTATGTGTATGCGCACATGTGCTGCTGCACTGTTGTGCTCGTGCACGCATAGGCCGGTGCACTGCTAGCTTATGCGTGCAGAGCAAATTATGCAGCTGCATGCATATGCGCAGAAAGCACGGTTGGCTCATAGTCCCACTAATTGCAGGGTTTGGAATATTAATCCTTATTTTTGGGAGTGTTGGTATTTTAGTCCCACATCGGATGGGAGAGAAGATAGGTTTTTACCCTTCTCTATAAATAGAGCCCTCAGGCCTCCTTTTGGAGACACACAAAAAATAATATAAGAGGAGTACAGAGGGTCTATTCGAGTCATACTCAGAGATGACTATGAGCATTTTATAAGTTTTATTGTGAACTTGCTGGCTCCTGGGAGCAGATCGTCAATAGAGGACGAATCTTGCTTTGAGCAATGGTGGTCTTCACCACCCCAACAATAATAATTTGTATTCTATCTTTTTCTCACTTCTTCTAGTTGTAACCGTTTTGTCCCAATTGCAACTACGTTTGCAAGAAAGAACGTGGTTTGATTTTTAAGTTCTATGATCTATAAGGAGTTGTAATCTGGTTGGTAGTTGTTTTCGATTATTGTCAAAGAGGGAACCCTGTGGGTGAACCCTTGTCGATAATAGTCCTAAAGGGACCCCTGTGGGTGATCCCTTGATCTCACTTCATCTTCAGGATTCAGTAGAGGGATAACCTCCGCTCCTGCTCAGGAGGACCTCTGTGAGTGAACCTCTATTCTTGTTCCAGTTCATCCATCTTAGGTTAATTCTAGGGACTAACAAATACATTCATCAAAACCAAGTATTCTACTACATATATAGAGTTCACTCGCAGAGACACAATCCACTACATCTATGACTCATTCCAACAAAAGTCAATCCATGAGTTGGAAATGTTCTCATAGCATTCGTCCAAATCAATTAGATGCCAAAAGATTTTTTTTTAATACTTTGTTTCGACTGAGTCAAACTAACCACATGCTCATCACATAGTATGTTGTCCGGAGTGGAAAACTAAATATTAGAAGCTAAGTTTGTATTTTGGCCAGTTAGTTTGTTTATTTAAGATGAATATGAGCAAAACATTTAATTCATCTATGGGCTTTTTATTTTTCTAGCCTCATAACCGCACCTTCCTTAGGTTAATCCAAAATTTTCAATGTTACAATTATGTCGATTAGTTTCTCAATTTGACTTACATAAAACTCACTTCATTTTGATTATGTCTTATGTGTTTATGTGTTTACCTATAAACCAAATATTCTTCCAGTTCAAAACTAATATACATTGTATATATTTTATAGAAAACATATAACACTAGCTCATCTACTAAGAGTGTTAAAACTAGATCTTTGTCAAGCGAGAGGAATTAAGGATACTAATTGAAATGTTGGCTTATATATGTAACTATGACATGGCTAAAATCGCTTGTAAGAACCTGTACGTCACCAACTAATGACGTACTCAGGTAAAAAGCTAATTGACACACGTATTAGATACAAGACACACTAAAATACACATGGACACTCAAAAATGATGTCGTTCATTGTGTGTTATTTTTTCATATGGGATTATTGTTGATAAGACCTAGTATTGAATAGAGAGAACCGAACTCGAGTGACTCTTGTGGTTATCGGAGAGATGTATAAGATCCTGGCAGGGTAACGGAAGATCAGTAGATCGAGCTACGAGGACGTATTATTCCTTATAGTTATAAATAATAGAAGTTAGGGATAGTGGACCCAAAAGATATGCAATACAACATGCGAAAAGTCCCAAACATTACTTCGGACATCTCAAAAATAAAGAACTCTTCCACCTTTTTAAAGGCCTTCACCATTTCCCTTAATTGAATGTATACTCAATCTATGATCACATTGAGAAATGGTGTGGAAAGTTTCTTATTTGGAGGTTGCATCAAATTTGTCCAAAAGAGCAGTACTTCATGTAAGTTGTTGAAAGTAGCAAATTAGATCTATATGGATCTTCAATTCCTCAGACCCAAAATTAGTAAATTATGTGTTTCGACATATATTTTGGACACGGACACAGCTATAAAATACTCAAATCATGTATCAATTTTCTCCAAATATCTAATCATCCATCAAGCAAAACAAAATAAACAGGATATGTAGAGGCATGACCAGAGATGGTCGAAAGGGTAGGGATGCTTACCTAGAAGCCAAAGGCCAACAAAAAACCAGAGAGGAGAGGGCACACTACCATAGATTAACGACCGCGTACGCTAGAGAAAGATGGGGCATCGGGACTGGCTGAGAAGTCAATAGAGGCTAAGGGGATTGTCGAGGCAGAGGGGGATGTTGGACGATCACTGAACAAAGGAGGGTTTCCAATTTGGGAGAAGAGAATTTTTTTGCAGAATTTAGAAATAGATGAGTGGGAAAAAGTTATTTTTGATCAGCTATTACTAAATATTTAGCGGCATCTCAAAGAAAATGTCGTTAAACATCACTGGCATTAAAATTAGAGACATTTAGTGTAAGACAACACTAAATGTTGTCGTTATTATTAAAATTTTATCGATGTGCAATGCCTCTTTGCAATGTTTGTTTCCATATTACCTATAAGTAGCATCTCGTCGTAATTTATCGCAACCGGCGACGTATTTCTTTAGAGTCACTAAATGTTTAGAATTTAGCGACATCTGTATTGTAGTCACTGACTATGATACTAATTTGTCTTATTTTAGTAGTATTAAACTGTTGATTGTATACTATATTACCTGCTCATAGTCATCGGAATGTTCGTTGTCTCAATGTAGTACACCCATTGTCCTTGTTTGAAGTAGGGGTGTATTACTGCCTCGAGAATAGAATACAGGTAAATGCTACTACACAAGTTACGATGTATTGATTACGGTCACGCTCCAGTCCCAAAAATACGTAGGACTAGGACATGTAAGCATGCCAGCCGCATGGATATGGCAACTCCAATATATGGAAACCAAACCCATACGTACGCTGTAATATGAATATCAAATCCATAAGTGGTATAACATATGTCACAAGTCACAGGATATAATCTAAATCACATCCATGAAAATCAATATAAATAAATAACCATTATTTATGAAACTAGATCTCAATATAAGTATCTAAGGATGATAGTTGGATGGAAACAAATCCACTACCAACTCGAAGGTAAAGGTACAACACAATAAACACAATATAAGAATACCAGCTAACGACCACGGGCTCGAAGAGAAGACATTCACGAAACATATATAATCATCCAAATCTGCGCTCCTGCAAATACTCAAGAACAGATACACCTGGAAGGGGACCAGGTCTCAGAGGGACGTAACAAGATACAGAACAACAAGTTAATTTGAATACAGTAAACATGCATAATAGGTAGAAAATATGTAAGTACGCTGTACAAGACAATCTATATGAATGCAAATGAGGATAACTTTTTGATGTATGGGCAAGGGTAGGCTACTCGATCTAAATCTCACACTCACACACTCGTCAGTGGACATCATCAGCCGACATACCTCGGGGGTAGCGACCCTCGGACTCCATCAATCGATATACCTCGGGGGTAGCGACCATCGGACACGACCACCATAGTGCGTGCTAGTTATTACGGTTTACCAGAGTGGTTAAAAGCCCATACGCCTAATGATTGTCCTCTCATGATACTAAGTGTCAAGTGTGTGTCAACATATCTAATATATAGTAATGACTGAAAGGAACTACACATGCAATAAATAAACAGAGATGCAATAAATATACAGAAATATACTAAGCATACAAAATACTGTAAGAAATTTGGCAAGGTATCTTGCCTGGTCAGAAAAGGATGAAGTCTCAACTCAAGGCGTCGTCCGATCTACCCGTCACATAAATTAAACAAGTTAGGTTACAAAAGTGGATAAATAGGTTCCTCCATTTAATCTATTTTAATTCTGAATAAAATAACCTAAAATAGTATTTTAATCTTATTATAATCTGATTTTATTGTTAAACCCTAATTTTGGTCCAAAGAAAGTCAACTTTACAGATTTGTGATCTATGGCACGCAAAACGAGACAATCCGTTGACCAAAAAGTCAACCAACTCTAATCCTGGATTTGTGAATGGAATCCTATAGATTTCAATACTACATGAACAACCTATTCGACGGTTTCATAAAATCACAAGTCAGTAAAGAGTTATATCCACTAGGGCGCTCAGATGATAGTTTTTTGTGGTTTTCTATTTACGTCTACGTTGCACAAATTTTACAGTAGAATAAACTTATATTTTAAATTCTGAAAAAATACTTTTTTGGAATTTCATCATGTCAGATTTTCGAAACTTTATAAATACCTCATCCTTCATATTAAGTAGTGTCCACCATTATAAATACCTCATCCTTCAAAATTCGTCATAAATTCAGCCTCATTTTCTACTAGTTATGACGAATTAAAAAGACGATATCTCCTAGCTCCGGACTCCAAACGCGCTCCAGTTTTTTTTGTTAGAACTATATCAAGGTTAGTTTTCTGAATATATAAATTATTTTAATAAATTCAGGACCTATTTTTCCAGAAAATTCTAAAAGTGCCAGTTGTTCAAAATCAGACGCATTTTGGTATTTTTGAGATTTCGGGAGAAATCCTAGTCGTATTTAATTAAGTAGTGTCCACCATTATAAATACCTCATCCTTCATATTTTTCTTCCCACCTCTCGTTATTTAATTTTGATTCTTTTGAGGCATTTAGCCACCGACCACATATTTAGCATGTATATTTTGGGAGAATTTTCCATCTAAGATGAGCATTAGTAAAGTGGATCTTCTTGCGGACATGGAAATAGGTTAAGAATCACCTTATGCAATATTTAAAGACTCTTTATCTTTCAAGAGCGAAGGAAAGATTATCGTCCAATCGACAATGTCTTTGGCGTTACCCCGAGCACTGTTGGGATCGGACACGTCCTGCAAGCACTCCGATCAGTGTTTAAGACTGACCACAGCAAAAATTTAGGCCAACCCACCTGAGATAACCAACCCCTGTCTAACGAACAACATGCATAGATAAAGAAACGCATATGGTGGTGACTACGTTATTTGGACAAATTTTAATCTATATAACTCAGATAAAATTATAATATTAACAAAATCAATGTTGAACCATTTGTCCTAGTAGGTTTAACCCACTCACCATACTCAAGAAGAAAAGACAGATATTACAATTGAAATCACTCACCAAATCCCATAGAAATTTTCTTGAACGAAAGCGACGATTCTCGATCATATCTCCTCTTCATTCTGTCTTGGATAGTGAGTTCTAAGAGCAAAGCACGAGCTTTCTCTTAGATTTTACGTGGACGAGCATCCCGAATCTTCACTTTTTGTGCTATATTATTTGTGCCTCCACCATCACCCATATAAATATGATAAAAAATCCTAATTAATGTCATAGAAATTATTAAATAGGAAACTCATTATCTAAAATAGGAAACACCAATTAAGGACGTCCAAATATTCTCAAATTAAATATTTGATACAAATTTGAAATATAATCAAATTAATGTAGATTTACAACTTATATCAAATCAAATATTTTACCATATTTGGACTCCAAAATTTGCTCTTACCAATTCAGACTAGATCCAACAAACACTGCATGAGATTAAGATAATGCCCAACCTCATACTATTACTATTCGCGATCTGGTCACCATTGACCCTTCTATCTATTCTCGTGACGACAAAAAGAAATCATCTAATACTAGTTGTTTTAATATTTGTTCCATATGATTAACAATAGATGATTGTTGATAATAATCTGTATCTCATTAGCACTTGTGCATAGCTCGAGTGCACATCTAAAATTGAGATTTTGAAAGAGCTCGAATGCACATCTAACATTGTGATTCTGAATCTACTTCCTGTACTTAAGATGAAAAAGTTTGGAGATAGAAGAATGAAGTTAGCAATATATTCCAAGTTGGATAGGCCAAATTCAATTTTTAGAAGAGAGCTCATTGACGAGTTCCTTCGTAGGTGGGAAGACTTGATGTAGGAAATATCGTCCTAAATTTGACCAAGATTTGGGGAGCTTGGTCTCCAAGTAGTTTCCTATTCAGGTGCCAAGATTTGTTGTTCTTGACCCCTAAATAATTCCATTTTTGCTCTAATTTATTTTCCTCAAGGCGCCAAATAATGGCCTTAATAACAAGTATTTTCATTTTTATTTTAGGATTTCCTTCTACCAAGTAGTTCATAGATGTACTGTGGCCAAATTTTTATAAATGACTAAGCCTAAAGTGTACAACATCCGCCATTTGTAGAAAAATCATAATATTTTTCTTTTAATTGGAAGTTCCCATTCATGGAACATGACATCAGGGTCATATTCGTTCCTACAATTCCCCACTACTAGAAAAAAATAACTTTTTATGATGGCTAAAAGTGTTATAGATAACTTTTTATAACTCTTTTTATTGTGCGTCCAAGTGTTATAAATAACAAAAAAGTGTTATAAATAACATATATAACACTTGTTTGCAAAAGTGTTATAAAGCCAAAGTTGTACTCATTTATTATTACACTTTCATAGACTAACAGTCCAATACATTTAAACATCATAGAAACTTAAAAGCTAGCAGTCCAATCCCTAATTGAGATCCATGCGAAAGAACATCAACAAACCAAACAGTCCGAGTGAATGACTAATTAAATCGAAATAATTAATGAAACACAATCAAAAGCTATCAAAAAGTACTCCATTCTAAGGATGACAAATGTTGTAGACTTGATATCGACATAATTTCCAATATTTACAACAACACTGGCAAGAAACCTAATAACTAAACCTAGCCCATGATGTATAATAAGTTCTATATATTGTTGAATGTACTAAATCTACTACACAAACTAAGGTCACAAAGCATATCCCATCATGGATACCCTGCTATAGGCTGCTGGAAGTCCTCATCCTCGAATCTTTACTCCGGTCGTTCGCCTTCACTTGATCCAGATGTCAACTTTTGAGTCTCAACATCAACGGAATTGTTGGACCTCAAGAATCGCTACAAAACTTTAAATGAAACAGCAAATTAGAATGATACTATTACTGGATTCTAATGCCTGGTTTTAAAATATAAAAGATAATCACAACATCTTTATAGCAAAATAACTCTTCAAGAAGTAAATATATATAAAGATTCTCCTCTTTTCAAAAATTGTTACAAAAAGCTCTCAATAAGTACGTTTTCTGCAATATTAAAAAGACAGGAGGATGAATGCATGTGCAAATAATGATAATGTTTAAGGGGACATTTTATAACGCTTTTTAGTTTGTGCCCAAGGAATGATATTTTTTAATGTACAACAACAGCAAAGACTTCATCCCAAATTTGGATCGGTTGTTTCTTCCGTCCAGCTCTCTTAATGGCCTTCGACATTAGAAAATTCTAGTGATACTTTAATGTAACAAAAAAAGTACACATATTGACAGCTAAATCTAAGTGACAACATGGAGAATGAGAAGCTATAATATAACCAAATCTAAGTTCACAGTGTCCATGTAGCTGAAACAGGCAATTCATATAGGGAGACATGAAATTTGACTGATACTAGGCTTTAAATACGTAGAAAAGCATATGTTGTAGAGGAAGAAGACGAATATATACTTGCATTTTTAACTTCAGATTGGATTTTGAGAATTACTTCATTTACAGACAACACAATTCAAAATATTTGTTGTTCAAACGAGTATCTTGGGTTTCTCTCCATCCAAAGTCGAACAGATTAGTATGATATCAGTAAAGCAGGATCTTTTATAAGAAAACATAGAATGTGCATATTAAAAAGTTATCACCTCAACGATGGTAGTAGATATTAGTGAAACTAGCAAATGGACAAACAGAACAAACATTTAAAGTGATTCTTAAGTTTGATTTCACAAGTCTACCCGGGAATCAAGAAATGAACTAAACATAAAAGAGACGAGCAACTTCTACAAGGTTTTCAAAGGATTGGAAGCAATATACAATTTTGTTTATGTGGATATATACCTAATAGAGCACATTAATAGGAAAACGTTGATATATAATCTCTGTTCAAAACTATTCATGTAAGGTTTTATCTGCTGATTGATGTGTACATTACAAGTAAACAGTATTGGCTGATAACATCGAAATCATAAAAGGCTTTAATGAACATGCTGCTGAATCTAGTTTACCATAAATCTCAAAGATTCATATATGTTAGAAGGGAGTCGGTAGAAATATAAATATGATAATTTATTTCCCAACTTTGGAAGACAAAGTTGGCTAAGGGCGTGTTTGAGTTCTTTTTTTGGAAAGTATTTTAACTGTTGTTGATGAGAAGACATGAGAATTATTTTTAGGAACATGAAAACGATTATTAATTAATAATAAGGTTTCTGTAATCTTTTTATACAAAAATCATTTTTCATTATGTAATATAATGATAATTCTGCCAGAATAATTTCTTTCTCCTTCTGAGGGAAAAGTACCAAAAGAATCCAAGAAGCAACACATGTAATAAAAAAGTGTTGTTGTCGCTTTTCAGAGGAAATTGTTGGAATGAATTACCAAAATTCACATGCCTCGAGAGAAACCTCAGCATCGGTATCCTTATTAGCTTGCAAGATAATGAGAATAGAAATTCAAGAGAGGACAAAATTACGCGTACTATGTATTGTAAGCTTCTCCTGCTGGCCATCTATAGTCAATTAGGTTTAATAATTTCATTGATTCTTACAATTATGCCACTGGTATGCTAATCAAATATCTATCCCAAAAAGGAAATAATCTTGTAGCATGATATACTATTATCCATATATTAGGAACTTGCGCAGTTTAAGAAATACGAACAAGCGCAACATTGTTCATACTTTTTCTGGAGAATTGAACTATTGGACCAAGTTTGATGTGGGATCATCATTTGGTTCCGAGACAGAATCGATTAAAGTTGACTCATACCTTCTACAAGTGCAACTTTAAAATCTCTATTATACATTTCATAGGACCAAAGTAGCATTCGTTTTAGCAATCCCATTACTTATTATTCAATGTTCTTACGGTAAAGGGATACGAAGACTGATATGTACCTCAAAAGATGTTACATGTAACTTAATGGTTGACTTGTTTCGGGAAGCGTAATTAAGCGTGCTCCAGAGTCGTATAGCAATGCAGTGCTACTACTGACATATAGATATGAAAGTTATATTAAGGGTAATTTAGTTTTAGGGTATCGTATAATATTCAAATTTTGCTTTTATGTCTTCCTATTGTCCAGGAGAGGGTTTAGGTCTTGTCTTGACGTTTGACTTGGGCTGACCGTTAGATCTTATTTAGGTTTCCATAATATTCAAATTTTGCGTTCGGTTTTAGCGTCTCGTTAGATATTCAAAATTTACGTTTAGGTCTTCATTCTGGATGGTCATCCCAAGTTCAATCAGGACGACACCCAAACCTTCTTCTGAATAATATGGAGAGTTGAATGCAAATTTCGAATATTATACGAGATCCTAAAACTAAATAACCCTTATAGCTGAACAAGGTGAGTAATACAAAAGTTAAATGATTCACAGGACCAATGACTGCCGCATTTGTAAGGCACATAGAAACTTACTTTGAGCATTTCACGGTATTTTGAGCACCACCACTGGGCATTGATAATATAGTCGCAAAGTAGGAAACATTTTCTGTACCATAGTTTGCGCAGGGACCCTATGTATTTTGTAACTGTTAGATTGCTATCAGACAAGCGGTACATAAGCTTGTTATAAACCACAATAAAGAGTAAAGATGTGCCTTTAAGATCAAAAAGTCTCTAACTATGGCATTAGTAATTGCCTGGGCCTACCAAAATATGAGAGGCAAAGCAGCAAACCATATGAAGATTTATTTAGGTAAAACAACATTCAAGATATTTTAGACAGAACTTGGTACTGAGGTCTGTAATATTTATTGATAATTCTTTCACTCCATAGTATGAAAGTCTTGGATGATAATGATGACGAAAACTAAGTGAGAATGTATGATATTTGACTTTTAGTGAACATTAAAGACTGTTCTCACCTGTCAAAATATAATGAGAATGTAGGATATTTAACTTTGGATCGATATGTTCTATACCATGGTTCACAACATCAGTATCGGAGGGGTGCCAGACCCTCCTTAATTGGCAGTTTCAGAGAGGTTTCAGAGGTTTTGAATTAGTTTCTTTTAGTACTTTGGGTAATTTTTAGTATCAGTCGATACTTTGAACTATGATCTATAGCCGTATAAAATGTAAGAGAGAAGGTAATAACCTAAGGATGAGATGGTAAAAATATGTACTGCATCTCACCTGCTTGTACATCACTTGAAGCCATTCATCTGACGTTCTAACAAATAAGAAATGTTCACTTGGTTTCAGTGGCTTTAGTCCAACCATTCAATGAAAGGTGGATAATGAGATGCATTTAGTTCTTATCCATAAGTGTTGTGGGTTATTTACATGTCAGGCTCCAAAATTATTATAACAGCCCCCCTGGCTGAGAAAATGCATTTAGTTCCTATTCGTCTACTAGTTCAAATATATTGACTCTGTTTTTTATGTTATCCTTTTTCAAATTTTTATCGATCAATTTTGACTAATTGTCAAAGATATTAAACTTTCATTGATCAATTTACCATCCAAATGCATGGAAGGTATGTTGGTGTGTAAAATTAATACTTATGCTCTGATGGCTCATGGAAATTATGTAATAAGGCAAAGACTAGCGAAAAGCAAGCAAAGCTTATGAAAACATATTTTCGGTGCAATCTAAGAGAGCTAGCAGATAAGCAAGACGAATTTCGATGGCCTATGGCCAATAAAAGTTAAATATGTTGATGAATAATTTAAGGTTACTAATGAAGCAATAAGGATAATGATGTTATAATCTAGGTGCAGTACTCAAAATGGAACCAATATCTAGAAAGTCTATTCCATTTTGGGTGTAAATAACTTCTTATCTGTCGTCGCCTTTGGGATAAACATTCTGTTGTCTAAAATCCATGTTTAGAGAATGTAGGTCAGGCTTTTTTTTTTCTTGCATGTGATAGGGAGGATCACCAAATAGGTAGAAAATTCATAAATCTCAACCACCTTATGGTGTACTTGTTACCTTAGCCAATTAATTTTGGTGTTCGACAGTCTTTCGGTGGTGGGCACTAAAGGCAGTTAGTTTACTGATATAAGCTAATGCTATCAAATAAGCACATGTAATTCGAGTAAGCTACAGAAAAGAATACAGATCAAAATTAAATTATTATACTCGCAAATAAAAAAAGGTATGTAACAGAATGTGTACCACTAAAATACCCAATTGACTGGATAATGTTCGTTCCATATTTAAGCATTTGTGTTATGTTCTGTTGGTAACTGAGGTCCAATATCCTCACAAGAGATACATAACTCAGTAAAATAGAAGGCCAAATGCTAAACAGTGCATTGTAGGTAAGATTTCTCATTGCAAACCTTTGATAATAATGCATCAAGCTTACAACTGTTCATCAGCGATGAAAAGACTTCACCATGGCCAGGAGGATACCTTTACATTTGTAAACAATACATGTTAGGAGTGGAATAAGAAGTTTCATGTATCTTACTAAGATTAAAATGAGTCAGTTTCTTTGCTTATTAATATATCCCAGTTTTCTACAGGACAAATTCTTCTAGGCATGCTACAGGGGCGCAATATCATAATCACCATCACCACCACCACCATCATCTACAAACCTTTTTTTCATCAGAATGGAGTCACCTATGGAACAGAAGAAAGATCCACAAAAGAACTCACAAACTTTGAACATCTGGATGACAACCCTCTCTGGCGTTAACCTCCTAGTCAAGGTAGCTATTAGCTTGGAGGATCTTTCCATATATACCTCGAAGGCCGCTTGGTACGTAGGTAGACCTATCATTTATGTCTTGCAGTTTAAGCTCATGCAATCATGGAGCACTCTTCAAGTTCTCTTGACTAGGAAAGAGCCTAAAAAGAGGTAGATGGTGTAGTCATCTATAGTAAATTGAATTCATCTATAGGAAAGCTCATGCATCCATGTGCATGACCAGTGCCCATAGATAGAGAGAGAAATATTCTTCTTTTTGACATGTGAACTAATACACAAGTGGGTGGGTGGGTGATCACTGATCGGGGAGAATATATTGGCTCTGATGAAAAATAGATCATTCAGAACTATACGAGAATATTGTCTCTGATGAGAAATAGATAATTCAGAAAAGGGTTAATAATGTTTCACGAAGACCAAAATTCTAGTGAAAAGGGAGCTGAAAAGTATTTGTACATAGCCTGAGGTATATGATTAAAATTTAATTTTGCCTCTTTTATTTATTTGTTTCAGAGAGAGATGTAGCCCTTGGTTGATACTTTCATATTTCTGCCCCCATATTTTCGTCACTTCACCCTGCAGTTGACACTCTTCTTGTTTCTTTGGCAGGTATTTGAGTCGAACCATCAGATAAGAGCCCTCTGGATGCGCATGGCGTTTAGAGCTGCCTGGGGTTTGTTTGTACGAAGGTTTTATATTTCTAGAAATTTATTTTTTATTATTTTTTTATGAAAAATGAATTCAACATTTTTATATCCATGTTTCGTTAGGTTATATTAGGTTGAAATATGGAAAAAGAATCTTCGTTTATTTAATTTTTCATAAATATAGAAAAAAGGAAAACTATTTCCAAGGGGATCTTGTGAATTAATTTTCCACAACAATGGAAATATGAAGCTTCTCTTTCTTTCTTTTTCTAATTTTCAATTCTAGACATATCAAATAAGGGTAAGGAATCTAAAATCCATTTCCAAGTATTCAAAACTTGAACCAAACGTCCTTATGTCTCGTTTGGTTCGTGGAATCATGGAATTGGAAAAAAAAAAAGTGGTTACTTTTCTATGTTTAGAAGAAAAAGGAATTGAGAAGGAAAGGAAAGTGATTCTTAATGAAAAGAAAATTAGGAAAGAAAATAGCTCCCTCCATTCAATCAAGAATTTATTTTTCCACCTTTAAATATTCACTCTTTCTCTCAATATTTGGACATAACCAAACACTGGAAAAAAAAATTAATAAAAATTTTAATTTTCTAAAGAAAAAGAAATACTATGGATTGATTTTCTTTCTTTTCTTTTTCGCCTAACCAAACGATGTCGTTTGTCAAGGTTTCTGAAGATACTCTTTTGTATGTCTGGACTTTGGAGAAACTGACTTTTTCTTTTCTTTTCTTTTTCTCTTTAACGTTTTTTCTTTATGTCCCCTTGAGTTATCATTGCAGATATTTGATTGTGCATTGCAAACTTTTAGGCAAAGTTAACCAATTATATATGACAAGTTGTTGGCTGTAGATTTGCTGTTACTAGTTGATCTCTTCGGTCAATACGTGTTTTTGCCTGTGGAGTTTTTCTTTGTTGTAACTGGAGTTGAATTGTGGAACAATCTCATAGTTTGATAGCAACGAACCATAAGTGTTCTGATCACATCGACATGTAATGGCTGATGGCAGATCTTGTTGGGGTTTACTGAGATTGATCTCTAAATTAGTCTCACATCCGTGCTCCAAATATATTTTTTAATATAAGATTCTTATTTGTATGAACAAATTCTCATCTGTATTTCTGAACATATGATCTCCTATGATATGTCATGTTGTAATTTAACAGTTCTGTAATGAAATTTGTCTCAAAAAAAAAAAAAAAAAATTCTTATTATTGACTTGTGATTATGGGAAGTGGTAGCCTATCTATGGTTGATACGGTAAAATATTTTTCAAGAGGACAAGAATCAAGACCACCAAAAAATATTTATGTTTTTGTCACTCATTTCTTAGAATTTTTTCTTAGGAGGCGACACGGACGAGGACGTGGACGAAGGACGCAAAGTGGCACTTTGATGGTCTACGTAGGCATGGAAAACTTGTGTGCGTCATTTTGCGGTTTCCATGCGGGCGCAACATGTACTAGATTTTCATTCAGAGACTGCTCCGGCGGACACAACATTAACGAAAATTATACGTGACGATTGTTTGAATGGATCATCTGTTGTAACCGTCTCTTATCCATAGGGATTGGGGATAATGGGTTATAACTGTTGGGAACGAAAGTGCGAAAACCGTTCCCCAAACCAGAGAGTACCTGCGAGAGAACCGAGCAAAACGCACAAACCAAAAATGCCAAACATAAATCGCAGACATAAAGATTTTTGACGTGGAAAACTCTTGCGAAAAAAACCACGGGATGATCGGAATCCAACCCTAAAAAGCCCCCACTAATGGAATAAGAAATACACCGACTCCTTACAAACTTCTCACCGATCCAAACGGATCACCACAACTCGTTTGGAACAGAAAATAGATTATAACTACGAAGAAGAAAGACAACGAGAAATACCCGAAACTGATCTCCTTCTTTGAAACGGCCCACAATCTTTCTTTCTCCTCTCCAATGTTGCAATAGCACTCTTGCCTCCTTTTCGCTCCTTGTTGCTATTTTTTTTTAGAGAGAGTGATATATTTTAGGGCCAGGAGACACCTATATATAGCCTCAAACCTACAACTAGCATTCTATTATAGATAGGAATATCCAATCCAAATTCAAATCCAAATTCAAATCCAAATCCAAATCCATTGACATATTCATATTATATGTAGGAATATCTAATACAAATTTATTGAGATATTCCTATTATATTTAAGAATATCCAATCCAAATAAATTGAGATATTCCTATTATATGTAGAAATACTCAATCCTACTCTGCGATATTTTCCACATAGGTTGGGAACACCATCCACTCCAACAAATCTCACCCTTCACAACTATGTGGAGGGGGTCGTCATCCCGACGATCCGCCTGCAGTACTCAAACTTTTTCCTTAGTAGAACCTTTGTGAACATATATGCTCTGTTGTCATCTGTAGAAACCTTCTCAAGCGTTGCTTCCTACTTGTCAACCACATCCCGTATCCAATGATACCGGGTATCAATGTGCTTGGACCGGCTATGAAATGTCTGATTCTTCACAAGGTGAATAGCACTGACTATAGCAAAGAAAATGATAGTACTCCTGCTTTAGCCCAATTTTCTGCAGCAGCTTCTTCATCCACAGCAACTCCTTGCAAGCCTCCGTCGCCGCAATGTACTCTGCCTCCGTTGTCGACAAGGCAACACACTTCTGTAAACACAACTGCCACGATACTGCTCCACCAGCAAACATCATCACATAGCCCAAAGTCAATCGCCTCGTCTCTACATCTTCAGCCATATCAGCGTCAGTATATCCAACCAGCTTTGGCTCGTCACCACCAAATAAAAGTCTCCAATCGGCAGTACCCTAAAGAAATCATAGAATCCACTTGACCCCACTCCAATGTACCCTTCTAATATTGAAAGTGTACGTACTAACAGTGCCGACTGCGTGAGCAATGTCTAGCCTCGTACATACCATAGCATACATAAGACTCCCTATGGCTGAGGCATATGGAACTCGCTCCATATCTAACTTATCGTTCTCGGTAGATGGACACTGCTCCTCAGTGAACTTAAAGTGAGCCGCAAGGGGGTTACTCACTTTCTTTGACCCGTCCATTCCGAAACGCTGAAGTACCCGGTGAATGTACTTCTTTTGGGACAAGTGTAGCAGCTTGGACTCCCTCTCTCTCTCCCTCCCTCTTTCTCTCTCTCTTTCTCTCTCTCTCTCTCTCGGCTGATCTCCGTTCCAAGAATAGTCTTCGCTGCGCGCAAATCCTTCATAGAGAATGCCGCATCCAGTTGGCGCTTCAACTCTGCTATCCTGGTGGCATTCCGACTCACCAACAGTATGTCATCAACATAAAGCAACAAAATGATAAAATCATCCTCGACGAAGTACCTCACAAAACACAATGATCCGACGTCGTCTGTGCATAGCCATGCTCTCCCATAAACGATTCAAACTTCATGTACCACTGCCTTGGAGTCTGTTTTAGACCATACAAGCTCTTCCTCAACTGGCAGACCAAATATGACTTGTCCTTCTCACATAATCCCTCTAGCTGCTCCATGTACAACTCCTCCTCAAGATCACTGTGGAGGAATACCGTCTTCACGTCCATTTGCTCGACCTCCAAGTCAAAATTGGCTGCCAATGCTAGCACCACCCGTATAGACAAATGCTTGACAACTGGCGAAAAGATCTCATCATAATCTACGCCTTTCAGCTGACCGTAGTCTTTAACTACCAGCCTTGCTTTGTATCGAGGGCGAGTAGCATCATCTGTCTGCTTCACTCTAAACACCCATCGATTCTTCAAAGCCTTTTTGCCCTTTGGCAACCGCACCAGATCATAAGTAGAGTTGGCCCCCAAGAAACTTATCTCCTCCTGCATGGCCTCCATCCACCCATGCCTATGTTCTTATTCCATAGCCTCTGCGAAACTTTCGGGTTCTCTCCCGTCAGTCAGTAGCATATACTCACCCGGTGAGTATCTCATAGATAGTCGACGCTCTCTATTGCTCCTCCTCAATGGAACTACTGGTGCTGGCTGTATATCTACAGTCTTCTCTCCCCCAGGAACTGTCTTCTCGGCATGCTCATCCTCCCGAGGGTCACCCTGGCCACCATCAGCAAGCTGATGATCAAGGTTGGAAGCAACTCCATGTACTGGCTCCCCCATAAATGGATCCTCTGCGATGTCCTCTGAAAATTGTTCGAAGCGAAATGACTCTAACTCGGGCAATTCTTAAGCCTCAGAAGGCATCTCGGAATCCTGAGTGTTGGTCATGGTCTGATCCTCGACGAATACTATGTCCCTACTTTTGTAGAGCTTTCTTTCCACTGGATCGTAGAGTCTATAGCCAAACCCATCTCGACTGTAGCCGACAAAGATGCACCGCCTTGTCTTTGGCTCAAGTTTGGATCTCTCGTCCTTCGGTACATGTACGAAGGCCTTACAACCAAACACTCGCAGGTAATTGTATGACGGCTCTTTGTCGGACCATACTTTATCAGGCACATCATCCTGCAAAGGAGCACTAGAAGATAAATTAATAACATAAGCAGCTGTGTAAAGTGCCTCACCCCAATAGCGTCCTGGCAAGTTTGCTTCCGACAGCAAATACCGCACCCTCTCCAATAGTGTCATGTTCATCCTCTCCGTTACACCGTTGAGCTACGGTGTCTTTGGTGGAGTCTTCTGGTGTCGTATCCCTTGCTCTCTGCAATAAGCATCAAAGGGACCGATATACTCGCTACCATTGTCCGACCGAACACAAAGCATCTTCTTGCCCGTCTCTCTTTCAACAGAGGCCTGAAACAACTTAAAAGTGGGCAGCACATGATCCTTGGTCTTTAAGGTATAGACCCAAACCTTCCTGGAATAGTCATCAATAAATATTACAAAATAAGAAGCACCACAAATGGATTTTACCTTCATAGGACCGTAGACATCCGAGTGAATCAACTCGAGCAACGCCGGCTTCCTTGAACTTGGATGACTTTGGAAAGACACCATATTTTGCTTCCCTGCCAAACAGCGCGTGCACTTCTCTAACTTTGTAGACTTTAGCCCCTGAATCACCTTCCTTTTCACAAAGTAGCTCATTCCCTTCTCGCTAATATGGCTGAGCCCCCTGTGCCATAAATCAGTAGACGCATCAGTAGTTGTATTAACCTCATGCGCCCTATGTGCGCTCTATTCCATATAGTAGAGTCCGAACCTCTTGCTTCCTCTGGCAATCACCATCGAACCTCTAAAAATCTTCCACTGATTGTTCCCGAAGAGACTGAAGAAACCCTCATCATCCAACCTTCCAACCTACACCAGGTTGAAACGGATATCAGGGACATAATGGACATCTTTGAAAACAAGAACTACACCTGCCTTTGTCCTCAAATGCACATCTCCAATGGCAACCGCCTTCGACATATCTCTATTTTCCATCTTTAACACTCCACAGTCACCTATTGTGTATGTAGCAAATAGTGTCCAATTGTGAGATACGTGCGCTGAAGCACCTGAGTCCACCAGCCAAGAGTTGTCATTGCAGGCGAGGTTCATAACTACCTCATCACCTATAATAATTACATGGCCTCCATGTGTTGAGGTTGCCGCTGTAGTGCTTTTACTTTGCTTCCCCTTGTCGCCCTTCTTCTCTCTCTTCCAAGTGAAACAGTTTCGCTTGATGTGGCCCTTCTTGCCACAATGGCAACACTCCGAGTCCTCGTACCGACCTTTGGACCTTCTCCTGCTTTTGTCTCTGCCACCGCCTGGACCCCTGCTTTTACCCCTTTTTGCGGCTCTCTGAAATAAGCGCCTCTTAGTGGGATGTGGATGAAGTACCCTGAGAACGTCTCTGCATCTCTTCATTCAGTACCCCGCTCTTGGCAAACTCTAGACTGACCACGCCTTTCGGAGCAGAAGCGATCATAGACACTCGTACGGTCTCTTATGAGTCTGGCAATGTACAAAGCAGCCATAGTCCATGAAACTCGTCATCGAACTTGACTTCCATCGAGGATAGCAGGTCAATCATGCCCTAGAACTCACTCAAGTGATCCGTAATAGATGCCCCATCTTAGTACCGCAGACCCATCAACATCCGGATCAAGAATAATTAAGATATCTCGGTAACGAAAACCATAGGAGGCTGTATTGGCGAGATCCAATGGTGAACAGCTGCCCAAAAGAAAAACCGCCTGGAAGTCCGAGGACCTTTAGTACCGTACCCTACCCCAGAACCAGCAGCCTTCGCGCCAAGCGACGACCGCCCTTGTCCCTTTCCTTTTTCCATTCAGCCTACTTCTTTGTTCCGTCAGTCTAAGGCGCTGAATGCCCTTAAGCGGTTCGCCTACCTTACCCTGAAAGGGAACGAGACGCTTCGTTTCGTTTTCGGGTTTACCGCTCCTTCCTTCTATTAGCTCCCATTAGGCATCGAAACCTTGTCAAGTCTATCACAAGAGATGATGGGGTGGTGCTCTCTACTCGAGCTGGAATAGCTGACTGCTTCATCAACCAACTACTTTACAACTAAATGGACAGGCGACACAGGTTCTGATCCGCTACGCGCCTGAGGGTGTTATCCCAAGTGTAATCACTGCAGATGATAATCATATGTTGTGTAGCCCATTTACAGAGGAGGCCGCTAAGGTTCAACATCGTGAAAACTCTCCCCAATAACAAATTGCCTGGACCCGATGGGCTGCCAGGGGAATTCTATAAGAAGTTCTGGAGGGTTATTAAAGGCGCGTAGCGTATCTGCTATAAAGGAATTTGAGATTTCAGGAGTACTACCGCCGCAGTGGAAATCCACTTTCGTCACCCTTATCCCCAAACTGGATAATCCTCAGAACTCTAAGGAGTTCCGACCCGCTACGCGCCTGTGCAATGTATCTTATAAAATCCTCTCAAAGCTTCTAGCCAATCGACTTAAGAGTGTTCTTCAGAGAGTTATCTCCATGGAGCAGGGAGCCTTCGTTGCAGTCCGATCAATACGGAAAAAGCATATTGAGCATGGAATGTTCGCACATCAAACATTAGAGTTGGAAGGTGGGCAGTGGTACCGGGCAAGGTAGCCAGAGGTTCAATTACAATGCCTCCTGAAGAAGGCGGCGTCAAGAAGGTGGGCGAGGATATCCCTTCACTTGAATATGGCGGAAGTCAAAAGAAACCTCTACACTCATCAGTAACCTGGGATATTTACTCCGGTCTTCTTCGCATATAAAGATTCCAGCTTATCCCACAGTGTCCTCGCGTGCTCAATACTGGCAACGTGGTTGTACACGTTTTCTTCAATGAACTGCCTGATGTACCCACACACCTGTATATGCTCAAAATTCCAGTCCTCTTCGAATTTGTCATTGGGTCTCTCGGAAGCAAATACTGGCAGATGCAGCTTCTTGACAAATAGCAGATCCTTTATCATGTTCCTCCAGGAATGATAGTTGGTACCATTCAGATTTACCATGCGCACCGGCTTCGCGTCCATCTCTCCTCCCTGGTTTACTTGTCAACACCTGACACCCTTATGAAATTCCAGAATCTGGCTCTGATACCACTTTGATGGGAACGAAAGTGCGAAAACCATTTTCCAAATCAGAGAGTACCTGCGAGAGAAGCGAGCAAAACACACAAACCAAAAATTTTAAACGCAAATCGCAGACACAAAGATTTTTGACGTGGAAAACCCTTGCGGAAAAAATATGGGACGATCGGCGTCCAACCCTGAAAAGCCTCCACTAATGGAATAAGAAATACACCGACTCCTTACAAACTTCTCACCGATCCAAATGGATCACCACAACTCTTTTGGAACAGAAAATAGATTATAACCACGAAGAAGAAAGACAACGAGAAATACCCGAAACTGATCTCCTTTTTTGAAATAACCTACAATCCTTCTTTCTCCTCTCCAATGTTGCAATGACACTCTTGCCTCCTTTTCTCTCCTTGTTGCTATTTTTTTTAGAGAGATTGATATATTTTAGGGCCAAGAGACACCTATATATAGTCTCAAACCCACAACTAGCATTCATATTATAGATAGGAATATCCAATCTAAATCCAAATCCATTGACATATTTCTACTATATGTAGGAATATCCAATCCAAATCCATTGAGATATTCTTATTATATTTAGGAATATCCAATCGAAAAAAATTGAGGTATTCCTATTATATGTAGAAATACTCAATCCTACTCCGGGGTATTTTTCACATAGGTTGGGAACCCCACCCACTCCAACAATAACCACCCCATATTCTTAGGGATTCACTATGGATTAGGAGGTTGGTGGTTGTTAGGGTTGGCTTTGGTCTCTCCTATATATATTATTTTCTCTCTTCCTTTATATAAAGAGTTAAGAAATATTTTGCTACGAGAAGAGAGTTAGCAGCAACCAGAGAGATCCACGAAGTATCATCTGTTTGTCCGTTCGTCCAGTTCGAGATCCAAAGCAAGGATAACAAGGAGCGTTTTGAAGTCCTTTTGAACTTGTTGGTTTTAGTGAGCAGGTCGACGAAAATGGTCGAATCTTATTTTGAGCAACGATAATCTTTATTACCCTAGCAAGAATCTTTTTGTTGTTGTATAACTTGTGTTTTAGTTTATTTCTCCGTTATGGTTGTAGCAATGTGATAGCATAATAGTAATTTACAGAGTCAATTTGTAATCTTTAATTCCATTCAAGTTGTTGTAATTGTCAAGGAGTTATAATTTTTATTTTATTTTTTGCATACATTTGTACGATCTTTGTAATATAAATTAATAGATCTGGCTCTTATGTTAGGAAATATGGTAGAATTGGATAGTATCTTCGGTCATAATTTTTTTTGTTTCTTATTGTTGAAGCGGATCATATGTCTATAATTTGCAAGGTTCTAATATTTGAGATGTATACGTTAAAAGGAAAAAAAATAGCACTGAGAACTGTCGTTGGTTTATCGGCAATGGCGAAGCCATTGGTGGGCTAGGGTGGGATCCAACCCACCCAATTTTTAGGGAGGAGAAGCCTATGTATTAATTGTCACGTCTCAGATCCAGAATACTGGAGAGCAAGAGAATAACTCAGCCAACCATACCTTACGAAATACCGAAGTAACCCGCAATGTGTTAAGGTTGTCTAGAGACAAGGGGGTGCATACTACCATCAAGTCACCTAGGGTAAAAAAACTTCTATATCCCAATCATTCAATCAAGTAGCATTAACATAGAAAAATTCAGAATAAGCTCTAAGGAATCCCAAACGCCACATCAGAATGTTCTAGAGTTCTAGCAATACAAGTTGATATGTTAGACATATAATCAAAAGTATACATGATAGTGAGTCAGCTGTAGTCTGAATATAATACAGTTATGTAGGAAACTAGTGTCCAAATTTGTCAACTAATAGTTACCGGTTGGCTAAATGCCCAAAAGAATATAGTTTACAAAAGACAAGCAGTGAAATAAGAAATCCACTCGTGATCCTAAGCAGCCATCCTCCCGGTGCGTGCCATCAGTAAGGATGAGATAAGGTTGATTCTCAAGTGCTGGATCTAAACCTGGCCATGCAAAACCAGTGAGGTCAGACCCCAAATAGCAAGTACCACAAAGGAAGCACAAAATAAAGAAACAAAACCAGATCTATAGCATGAGATGCATGAGCCAATAATCAATGGCATATATCCTATCCATGACATGATACAACACCTCTTCACCAAATAAGGACAAGAAGTGCCCTATCATATGAAGACAGAATACGTCCCTAGATTATGGTCAAGATAAAATATTCTGCATCATAGTTTTGTTCCATAGTTTATCGTAACACAATAGCGCAACCCAACAACCAAACAAGGACATGAGTTGAACTATCATGCCACCACAGCATGTGTCCCTAATTCCACTTAACAGAAGGCACAATATGCAAGCAAAGATACAACAAGGAAAAATAATATAGCTTCAGTCCATAGAGTATCGTAACACAAGACGCAATCCAACAACCAAATAAGGACATGGGTTGAATCATCATGCCATGATAGCCCACAATTTTCTGGCTAGGCACCTATATAAGCAAATTAGGCAACCAATCATGTAATTACAACTTGATATGTGATATCTAGGTTATCCCAGTAATGTAATATATGAGTATCCTCAAATCGTGCCATAATCGAGCAGGGCTGGTTGAACCAATAGTATACAAGCAAGAATATAAGTAAATGATGCACCAGTCCCTTGCAAGGGTACTGAGCTAATTAATAATCAATAATAGTTCCAGGCTTTCTATAGGAAAGATACTGTCTCGATCTTATAATTAAATCAAATACTGCACTCCAACAGTGCAGATGATATACAGTATCTGTGTTAGCCAACCTTTACTTCCAACTAATTTAGGGTGGTTGGACATGCACGATCTCGAGATACAGTTCCCTCCCAATCTTCTACTAGTTAAGTTGCCTAATTAACCCTAGGTTAATTAGAACCTCATATCGTGGTCACATAAATATTCCGTTTTATATGTTGTACCTTAAGTACGGGCACTCTTGATACAAATCCATATTGTCATTCGAAAGTTAAATCTGGATTAACTCAAGTGTGATGCAACAATCAATACTATCTAGCCACGTCTAAAGTCATTGTCCAACTACCAGATCCGTGCAAGAAAATAAGTACATATATCATATAGCAAAAGTATGTGGCAAGATGGCTCAGTATATATCAGGTAGCACTCTTGGTGCAATCAAGTGTATCATCACAGATACAATAGTCAGGACAGGAACAAGTTCTAGTATCCAGATCACGGACAAGTTATCATGTAGCAATTTATTCAGGACATGATAGTCTAATACTTGTCACATCAAGTTTTTATTTTATTATATCAATGAATGAGAATAAGAGTAGTGCGAGAACCCCTCGAGATCAGATCCACAACCCTTAAATCAAACAAGGACCGGGGTTGCAGAACGTCACCCGAGTTGAACTACTCCTCTTATTCTATCCAACATATAATAAGGTGATCAAGGAAAAGTTATCTAATTAACAAGTAAAATAGTATGTGCATATAGGGCTACATCTACAGGGCTCAATATGCGTAGGAAAGAGTAAGGCGCACAAAGCAAGTTGGTGCATAAAACACACAGAAGTAAGGTTGGCGCACAAACGACCAAAACTGGGTTGGCTCACTTTCGCAAGAAAGTGCACGATCTACAAAATGTGGCACACTTTGTCAATTTAACCAACACGACGCACTTGACAAAAGTGCGCGGGCGAGAATAAGGCGCACTCTTAGAGAAAGTGCGCGAGCAAGCTAACTAAAAGACAAAATATGCAATCTGAGGTCAATCTCGACAGACGAGAACTTATCGGTCGAGGAGCACACAAATTAATAACACAGAAATCAAGAAACCAACCAAAGCTTCGTCCCTAAGGAAACGAAGAGAAAAAAGTGCGCGAGCTACAAACATAAGCAAAGTGCGCCGGCTGACAAAACATAGAAAAAGTGTGCCATATTGCTAACGCGAAAAAAATGCACGGGCTGACTGTGGCGCACTTTTCCTTGGTTTTTCAGGGAAAACTTTGATGAAATAAGCACCAAAGTATGCCAACTGGGTTTTCTCTCAAAAGTGCGTCACTGACTCAAGGAGTGTGACTGTCACACTTTTGCTAGGAGGCTAAGTGTAGTATGATTAGTACGTACGAAGAATTAGTACAACACACCAATGCCCCTAAAGTAAAATATACATATTTCTATGCCAAAAAGGGGT
This sequence comes from Iris macrosiphon, assembly GCA_036927795.1. Lineage (NCBI taxonomy): Eukaryota > Viridiplantae > Streptophyta > Magnoliopsida > Asparagales > Iridaceae > Iris > Iris macrosiphon. Next base: position 248,698,325 of record JAYESA010000004.1, on the reverse strand, counting down.
TCTCTTGCATACTCTTCACTTAGCACTGTCATTCTTCTCCAGTTAGCCATTTTGGTACACGTATTGTATCAAGTTATAGCACTGAACTTAGCTAGACTCGAAATTAAGCACGGCCAAAAGCAAAGTTATATAAAATATAGTGTTCTACACTATGAGCTAATTAGTTTTATAAAATACAAAGTTTTGGAAGAACAATCCCCCAAAAAAAAAAGTGAACCCATAGACCCAAACTCTGGTCCATGCAATTCTAACCAAGAATATCAAGGTCAACAAGTATTAAAGATGAAGAGGTGCTCGGTCCCAACAATATGAGCTAGAAATAAACATAAATTAAATAAAAGCATGCATAAATCTATGGTTCTTCTCTTGTGCAAGATGTACTTGCCTACCGAGGAAGAGAATACCTAAGAGAGAAATAGAAAGAAAAATAATTAGCAGAGAGAAAGAAATAGGAATATATAGGATTTGGTTAGAGACTTGGACCGTTGGATTACTTAAACACATCCAAGCTATACATGCCACCAATCCAACCAAACCCATTGTTCTCCATAACTCACGGGTCCGGTCTAAATAAAGGTCGGGCAAGCAAACAACATGCGCCAAAGACAACATGCGCCAAACTGCGCCGGAAAGGTAGCTGACATCTCTATCCACCTTAAAAAATTACATCCTTGGAATTCAAACTCAAAGCTAACTAAAGATATCAAGACAAGCTACAAACTAACTAAAAGCAATCTACACATAAAAATAGCAAGTATAACAACAGATATAATAAAGTGAATCAACATTATTTCACATCAGTGCTTGTCGATCACGGAATAAAAGATGCAAGGCATATGAAGGGAATATACCTTATGAGTCAAATAGGTGCGGGTACCGAGATCGAATATCGTCCTCGTGCTCCCATGTCGACTCCCCCAAGGAGTGATATCCCCAACCAATACGAATAAGAAGGAAAGTCCGGTTCTTGAGTACCTTCTCTCTCTGATCCAAAATGGACATAGGATGTTCCTCGTAAGTTAAGTCGGTAACAACGACTAACTCAGAGTGATCGAAGACATGACTCGGATTCGAGACATATCTACACAACTGAGACACATAAAATATATCATGCACTTCATGAAGCAAAGGCGGAAGGGAAAGACGATATGCAACATCCCCTACCCTCTCGAGAATATCGGACGGTCCTACGTATCGCGGACTAAGCTTCTCACAAACCACGAATCTAATGACTCCACGGGTAGATAAAATCCACAAAAATACATGGTCGCTGACAGAAAACTCTAATGGCCTACGATGTTGATCTGCCCAATGACGATGACGATCTTGTGCAACCTGAAGACGCTCCCTGGTCTGCTTAACTACTCCAATCATTTGAGTGATCATTTCAGGCCCCAACATCTTTCGTTCACTAATGTCATCCCATGCTAAGGGTGACCTGCATTTTCTTCTGTACAATGCCTCAAAAGGAGCCATCTGTATGCTGGCCTGATAACTGTTGTTGTACGAGAATTCTACTAAGTGAAGGTGATCCTCCCAAGACCCACCAAAGTCTAAGGTACAAGACCACAACATATCTTTCAATGTCTGGATTATCCTTTCTGACTGTCCATCTATTTGGGGATGATTCACGGTACTGAATCTCAACTTGGTACCAAAGTGCTCGTGCAAGCTATTCCAGAAATAAGATATAAAATGAGTATCACGATCTAACCCTATACTCGCTGGGACTCTGTGCTGCATTACTATTCGCCGCATATAAATCTCTGCTAACTGCTCTATGGACTTCCCTACTCGGAAAGGAAGAAAATGTGTCACTTTCGTGAGTCGATCTACTATTACCCAAATTGTATCACGTCTAGTAGGGGATCTAGGTAAACCGGTCACAAAATCCATCGTAATATGTTTCCACTTCCACTCTGGAATAGGCAGGGGTTGTAACAATCCTCCTAGTCTATGTTATTCTACCTTTACTTGCTGACATACGAGACATCATGAAATAAACCGAGCTATCTCTCTTTTTATTCCGTTCCACTAGAAATATTGCTTGACATTATGGTACAACTTCGTGCCTCCTGATGAGTAGAATACTGGAAACTATGTGCCTCGGTCATCACTTCTTGTCGGATATCTCTACTTGACACACAAAGACGATTTCCAAATCTGAGTGTTCCGTCTTCGTGAATTCTTAATTCATTCCTAAGACCCGACTCACATTCTGCCCTAAGCTTCTGAATCTGGAAATCTTTTGCTTGAGCTGACTTGATTCTCTCCACCAAAGTTGACGGTGTCTGAATACTGACTAACACTCTCGTCTCTTGAGGTAACACTACCTCGATGCCCATCTCTTGAAGATCTTCTAGAATATGCTTCTGAGTTGTCAAGATGAATGTGATGCCTCTCCTACTTAGAGCATCTGCCACTACATTTGTCTTTCCCGGATGGTACTGAAGTGCCACATCATAATCTCCAAATAACTCTAGCTACCTCCTCTGCCTCATGTTCAAGTCCTTTTGAGTGAATATGTACTTCAAACCCTTGTGATCTGTAAATATCTCCACTCGATCGTCATATAGGTAATGTCTTCACAACTTGAGAGCAAACACTACTGCTGCCAATTCTAAATCATGTGTTGGATAATTCTTCTCATGATCTCGAAACTGTCGAGAAGAATAAGCTATTATTTTCCCATGTTGCATCAATACACATCTAAGTCATTTCCCAGATGCGTCACAGTAAACCGTGAATCCTCCTGATCCTACTGGAAGTGTAAGAATCAGTGCTGATATCAGTTTCTTTTTCAAATTCTTAAATGCTGCTTGGCACTCTGCTGTCCAAACAAACTTTACCTCCTTGCGGGTTAGACGAGTCATTGGTACTGAAATTCGTGCAAAGTCTGCCACGAACCTCCGATAATATTTTGCTTATTCCAAGAAATTTATACATCTGCTACTGTCTACGGGACTAGCCAATTCTCTACTGCTTCAACTTTCTTGGATTCTACTGATACTCCTGCTCCTGAGATGATATGCCTCAAGAATGACACATGATCTAACCAGAACTCACACTTACTGAGTTTAGCATTGTAGAAGCATGAAAAATACGCTGTAGAATTATACACAGTATTTCAGTGCTGTGTGGCGTAAGACTTGACTTCAGAGCCATTGGCGTACAACAGAGCTTTATCATTAGTACAGCGTAAAATATAGCTCCAAAACAACCCGCGTAATGCAGTATGTTCAGGCTGCTTCGGCGTAAAAAGGTTGTTACATCGCCTTTATGGCGTAAAACTCATCCACTTTTTATGCAGCATGGAAGTGTACGAGGAACGCTTCGTATTTCTCGAATTAACATGTCAGATCATGCAGTAAACCTGACTCCTGACAAAGAGTACTGTACAACTATTCAGACGACGGTTGTAATGATGGTGCGTCACAGAGACCCAAATCGTCGTTTAGTGATGTTTCCTTGGTATAAACTGCTTTTACGCATTCAAGCGAATACGCTGCCTAGTTTTACACAGGCAGATGTGAGCTTTTACGCTCAGCAGAAGACAAAACGAACTGCCACGTCAAAAGCTGCTCTTCGTATAGAGCTTGAGGCACGTCTCTACAGTTAATGCGCAGGATGGGGGCAGATCTCTGCATTTAATGCACGGGATTTGGTTCTATTTTCAAAGACTAGGTGAGCCATAATTACGGCTAATACGTCCACATCATCACCTCTGCATATTACGCCATCAGGCTTTTTTTTGCTATAGGGGCACGCTGTACGCTACCTCATTGAAATACGCCGACCTGGCTATTTTCAACCATAGGAGTACACTGTATGCTATCTCCTCGGAATACGCCAACTCAGGCTATATTTGCATTGATGCGTAATAGGGCTATTTGGTCCAGAATTAGCTCAAGACCTCAGTCAAGGAAGGAGGATCGGCTATCTCGTACGCTAGCTACCTATCCATACAGCATCAGGCTTCTACACATACCTGGCTTCTACGTCAGTTTGACAACTATTTGGTTTCTACGCCATGGTGACAGTTATTGGCCTCTACGCCAACCTTTTCTACGCGAGGGACAGCTACCTATGTGGCTTGCATGCGGTGATCTTCGCAGCAGTTATACGCATTATCTCTTAATGGGTCACGCGTCATACGCTTATTCAGAAGATCATTTATACGTGGGTGGCAGTTATTATAACTGCCGCATAAAAAGTGTCATACTCTCCACTGTCCGACTTCTACGCCGACTGGACGATTACTGTCACTAAAACCCTATAAATAGATACCTCTATTGACAGAGGTCCGTGGGGGGAAAGGGTCGAAGGGTCAGAAATTGATTTTTGAGAGAGAAGAATCCAGAGCATAGACAGAGAGTAGTGATCGACGATTTTGGCATCGAGCATCCACTCCCCTTTACAATCTTTGAAGCTTCTCTGTCTTCTACAACACTTTTTCATCATCGTGTGGTCCAAGGGACAAAGTAATCGACTGCAGATCAGACTCCTATAGCAATATTTACCCAGATTAAAAATTGTACTTGACATCCTCGTATAGGATTAATTGGACTTCTTGTTTGTAAACCAAAGAGAGGGTTTCGTATAAACCTTGTTTTATTTCTTTCGTTTATTATCAAACACAAGATGCATTTTTACGCATGGAGCGCGTTTAAATTTTCTGATTTGGCGCTAAGGCCTTGTCAGAAACTACGTCTGTCCCGCCAGCGACGGGAGACTGGGTTTTACGCGCAAGGCACGGAGTGGACTTCTGGACTAGCACTGAGGCTTTGCCAAAAATTTTGTCTGCCATGTCACAGACGGGAGACAGAGTTTTACGCTCAGAGGGCGAAGGTTGCGAAGCTACAACCTTGTTGGTCGGAGAAACCGGAGAGTCGGCAGGAATGGTAGGGGATGTCCGGGGCATCCAGACCTTACGCAGTTTTCTGTTGTCTTGGACAGAGAGAGAGTGAGAGCTACCCCATGCTCGAAGCATATCTTCCTAGGCAGATTGGTCGAACTGGACGACCAAGGTCTTCTTCATTGATCCTACTGATACAGCATCGTGTTGAGCAATTGCTTTCTCGTCAGATGAGAAAAAGGTTCCCAGCAGAGTCGCCATCTTGTGTATGATAATAAACGAAAGAAATAAAACAAGGTTTATACAAAACCCTCTCTTTAGTTTACAAACAAGAAGTACAATTAATCCTATACGAGGATGTCAAGTACAATTTTTAATCTGGGTAAATATTGCTATAGGAGTCTGATCTGCAGTCGATCACTTTGTCCCTTAGACCACACGATGATGAAGAAGTACTGTAGAAGACGGAGAAGCTTCAAAGATTGCAAAGGGGAGTGGATGCCCGATGCCAAAATCGTCGATCACTACTCTCTGTCTATGCTCTGGATTCTTCTCTCTCAAAAATCAATTTTTGACCCTTCGACCCTTTTCCCCCACGGACCTCTGTCAATAAAGGTCTCTATTTATAGGGTTTTAGTGACAGTAACCGTCCAGTCGGCATAGAAGTCAGACAGTAGAGAGTATGGCACTTTTTATGCGGCGGTTACAATCACTGCCACCCACGTATAAATGATCTTCTGAATAAGCGTGTGACGCGTGTCCCATTAAGAGATAATATGTATAACTGCTGCGAAGATCACGGCATGCAAGTTACGTAGGTAGTTGTCCCTCGCGTAGAAAAGGTTGGCGTAGAAGCCAATAACTGTCACCATAGCGTAGAAACCAAATAGTTGTCAAACTGGCGTAGAAGCCAGGTAGGCGTATAAGCTTGATGCTGCATGGATAGGTAGCTAGCGTACGAGATAGCCGATTCTCCTTCCTTGACTGAGGTCTTGAGCTAATTCTGGACCAAATAGCCCTATTACGCACCAATACAAATACAGCCTGAGTTGGCGTATTCTGAGGAGATAGCATACAGTGTACTCCTATAGTTGAAAATAGCCAGGTCGTCATATTTCAAGGAGGTAGCGTACAGCGTGCCCCTATAGCTGAAAATAGCCTGATGGCGTAATATGCAGAGGTGATGATGTGGACGTATTAGCCGTAATTATGGCTCACCCAGTCTTTGAAAATAGAACTAAATCCCGTGCATTAAATGCAGAGATCTGCCCCGATCCTGTGCATTAACTGTAGAGACGTGCCTCGAGCTCTGTACGAAGAGCAGATTTTGACGTGGCAGTTCGTTTTGTCTTCTGCTGAGCGTAAAAGCTCACATCTGCCTGTGTAAAACTAGGCAGCGTATTCCCATGAATGCGTAAAAGCAGTTTATACCAAAGAAACGTCACTAAACGACGGTTTGGGTCTCTGTACTGCACCATTATTACAGCCGTCGTCTGGATAGTTGTGCAGTACTCTTTGTCAGGAGTCAGGTTCACTGCATGATCTGACGGGTTCATTCGAGGAATACGAAGCGTTCCTCGTACACTTCCATGCTGCATAAAAAGCGGATGAGTTTTACGCCATAAAGGCGATGTAATAACCTTTTTACGCCGAAGCAGCCTGAACACACTGTATTACGCGGGTTGTTTTGGAGCTATATTTTATGCTGTACTAGCGATAAAGCTCTGTTGTACGTCGATGGCTCTGAAGTCAAGTCTTACGCCACACAGCATTGAAATACTGTGTATAACTCTGCAGCGTATTTTTCATGCTTCTACAAGCATATAACTGATGCTCCCTCAAAACTTGTAACACTTTTCGAAGATATTTTTCATGATCATCTTCACAGTTAGAGTAGACAACAAATGTCGTCTATGAACACCACTACAAATTGATCTAGGTATGGCATGAATATACAATTCATCAAAACCATGAATATTGATGGTGCATTAGTCAATCTGAATAACATAACTAAGAATTCGTAATGCCCATATCAAGATCAAAATGTTATCTTATGTATATCTTGCTCCTGGACTCTTGCTTGATGATATCCTGATCGAAGATCTATCTTGGAAAATACTCTTGCTCTACTCAATTAGTCAAACAAATCATCAATCCTAGGCAATGGATACTTAATTTTTATTGTTCAGGCATTCAACTACCTGTAGTCGATACATAACCGTGTTGACCCATCCTTCTTATTTACTAGCATCACTGGTGCTCCCCATGGTGATCAACTAGCCCGAATAAACTTCTTCTCATTTAATTCTTTCACGTGATGATACAACTGGTTAAGTTTCATTGGTGACATCTGATAAACCTTGTTGAAAACCGGTTATGCTCCTAGTTTCAACGCTATGAAGAACTCCACTTCTCTTACTGGGGGTAATTCGGGAAGCTCTTCCAAAAATATGTCAAGAAAATTTTTAATTACTCTGGAAACTGATCTTCAACTTTTGCCATTGCTGCGATGCCACCTTTATGCTGGTCCTTCACCGTTCTACTGAAGATAAATTTTTTCTTTCCGGGATATTAAACAACACTCTACTCCTACGGCAATCTATCATCGCATGACTGTCTCTCAACTAGTCCATGCCTAAAATAACATCAAAGTTATCCATAGGAAACTCGATCAACTTTGTAGGTAATAAATGCCCGCACACAATGATTGGACACGCTAAACATACTATATTGACTACTACAAGTCCATTACTAGTTAGTATATTCAGCCTCTCTGGCAATGCCTTGAACTCCAATCCATTATGTGTCACAAATCGTACACATACAAATGAATGGGATGCTCCCGAATCAAATAATGCTATGACAAAAAAAGATGTAACAAGAATGTTACCTGCCACCAAGTCACCTCATGCCAAGGCCTCCTCCAGAGATAGGGTAAAAGATTACCCTTGGCCTTGTGGTGCTCATTGTTGCTGCCTCTCTTGAATACGCAGTTTTGGCATCTGCTACCCATACTGCTGATTCCTCTACTGGTTATACATATGAGTTTGCGTCAGCAATGGACGCTGAGCCAATGGCCTGATTGCCAGTGATGGTCCCTTATACTGAGCTGTCCCTAGTGCTGGCAGTGCTAACTGCTACGTCTGTCCTTCAATCCTCTGCATCATAGGACAATTGGCAATCCGATGATCTGGACTGCCATATCTCATACATAACCCGTGTGTTTCCCTACACATATCTTGTGTATGGCCTCCCTTTCCATAATACTTACATCAGACTAGGGCTCCCAATTGTAATTACTGCTGTTGGCTCGGCTGATACGGCCGAACTGATATTGTTGTTACCGATGCTACTGGCTTCCTTGGTGCTATATCATGAATAATAATGCCAGAAGATGGTGCTGACATTCGTTTACCTAGTTTCCTCCTCCTCCGCTTTGTGCATGAGAACTCTTCTGGCCCCCTGTCCATGTAGCTAACCTCTGCATTGTCAAATCATATCGCCTAGATGCGATCAATACTTCGTTGAAAGTTTGGTAGTTATGGCTCTCTACCAGTTGATGCATCACCAAATGAAGTCTGTACTGAAACCTCATTTCCCTCTCTAGTTCTGTTGCTACCATCGTCAGAGCAAATCTGTTAAGCTTGCAAAACTCCGCCGCATAGCCATCTACGGTCCGTCCAGACTGTTTGAGGTTGATAAACCTATGTTGTAGCTCATACTGTGCTACCACTCCGAAATACTTAAACCTGAAATAGTCCCTAAAGTTGTCCAATGAAATTGGTTGTCTTAATCCAACTTCTTCTGCTATCCACCAATCTCTAGCAAGGTCCTAGAGTTGTAATTGGACCTGACCAACTTGTTCCTCAGTTGGAACATTTGTCACTGTCATTATTATTTCAATATTCTGCAGCCAAGTCTGCGGTAATGGCGTCCTCCGGGCCAACAAAGTACTTAGGGTTGATTCGGCAGAATCTCATCGATGTCCCTGAATCTATTCTACTACTTCTTTCCGAGGCCATCTGTAATCCTTGGATCAACAAGACATTCCGCTCTTGCTGCTGAAGTTGCTGATGTTGTTGCATCGCCATCATTCCTCATATAATTTCCATCAATGCTGGTGTATCAAGTGCTACTGGAACTATTGGTACGACCGGGGGTACTGAAGCTTCTGGTACATGCATATTTTTTTCTCGTTCTCCTTTGATGGTTCTTTCCCGATCCCTCCAAGTATAGGTGTTGCCTCTCGCTGGGGACCAACAGATCCTTGTTCTGCTGAAACTGCTAGTGCTCCACCCACCGATGCTGGAAAAGCCCTAAGGAAAAGGAAATAAGATAAATCAAGAACTGGACTAGAAAGGATCGAGGAACCAATGGTACATAAGTCAAGATGAGTTTCGATGAGACGAATTCAGGATTTCAATGAGGAACATGTTTGATTGAGACATCATATGATCAAGCCACCCCACAAGTTTGAAAAACCAGACCTGCATGGGGCACCACTCAAACCTTGTCACGCCCTTGATCCAGAATACTAGAGAGCAGGGAAATGACTCAGCCAACCGCACCTTACAAAATACCGAAGTAACCCGCAATGTGTTAAGGTTGTCAAGAGAGAAGGGGGTATATACTACCTTCAAGTCTCCTAGGATAAAGAACTTCTATATCTTAATTATTCAATCAAGTAGCATACATAGAATAATTCAGAATAAGCTATAAGACGTCCCAAACGCCGTATCAGAATATTCTAGAGTTATAGCAATACAAGTTGATATGCCAGACCTATAATCAAAAGTATACATGACAGTAAGTCAACTCCAGTCTGAATATAATACAGTCATGTAAGAAACTAGTATCCAGATTTATCGGCTAACAGTTGCCACTTGGCTAAACGCCCAAAAGAATATAGTTTACAAAAGACAAGCTGTGAAACAAGAAACCCACTCGTGACCCTAAGCATCCATCCTTCTAGTGCGTCCATCAGTGAGAGTGAGATAAGTTTGATCCTCAAGTACAGGCTCTAAACCTGGTCATGCAAAACCAGTAGGGTCAGACCCCAAATATCAAGTACCACAAAGGAAGCACGAAATAAAGAAACAAAACCAGATATATAGCATGAGATGCATGAGCCAACAATCAATGGCATATATCCCATCTATGACATGATACGACACACATTCACCGAACAAGGACATGAAGTGCCATATCATATCAAGACAGAATACGTCCCTCGATTATGGTCAAGCTAAAATATTCTACAGCGTAGTTTCGGTTCACAGTTTATCGTAACACAACACCACAATCCAACAACCAAATAAGGACATAAGTTGAACTATCATGCCACCACAGCCTATGTCCCTAATTCCACTCAACAGAAGGCACAATACGCAAGCAGAGATACAACAAGAAAAAATAATATAGCTTCAGTCCATGGAGTATCTTAACAAAATGATGCAAACCAACATCCAAACATGGACATGGGTTGAATCATCATGAAACGATAGCCCACAATTTCCTGGCTTGGCACCTATATAAGCAAATTAGGCGGCCAATCATGTAATTACGGCTTGATATGTGATCCCTGGGTTATCCCATTAATGCAATATATGAGTATCCTCGGATCATGCCATAATCAAGCAGGGCTGGCTGAACCAATGATATACAAGCAAGAATATATGTAAATAATGCACCAGTCCCTTGCAAGGGCATTGAGCTAATTATCAATCAGTTCCAGGCTTTCTATAGGAAAGATACTGGCTCTATCTTATAATTAAATTAGATATTGTACTCCACTAGTGCGGATGATATACAGTATCCATGGTGGCCAGCCTTTACTCCCAGATAAATTTAGGGTGGTTCGACATGCACGATCTTGAGATACCGTTCCCTCCCAATGTTCTACCAATTAAGTTGCCTAATTAACCCTAGGTTAATTAGAATCTCATATTGTGGTCATATGAATATTCCTTCTTAGATGTCGTTCCTTAAATATGGGTACTCTTGATACAAATCCATATTGTAACTCGAAAGTTAAGTCTGAATTCACCCAAATGTGATGCAATAATCAATACTATCTAGCTACGGCTAAAGTCACTGTCCAACTACTAGATCCGTACAAGAAAATAAGTACATATATCATGTAGCAAGAGTATGTAGCACGACGGCTCACTATATATCAGGTAGCACTCTTGGTGCGATCAAATGTATCAGCACGGATAAAATAGTTAGGGCAGGAACAAGTTCTAGTATCCAGATCATGGACAAGTTATCAAGTAGCAAGTTATTCAGGACAGGATAGTCTAATACTGGTCACATCAATTTGCTACTTTATTATATCGATGAATGCGAATAAGAGTAGTGTGAGAACCATTCGAGATTAGATCCACAACCCTTAAACCAAATAAGGACCGGGGTCGTAGAACGTCACCCGAGTTGAACTACGCCTCTTATTTTATCCAACGTATAATAAGGTGATCAAGAAAAAGTAATCTAATTAACAAGTAAAATGTCATGTCTTAGTCCAAAAATACCGAGGGACTAGCCACGTGGCAATGGCCAACAGCACAACTCCAATGGACAAACCTAATTTAATGGACCCGTTAGAGTGTACTTAAGCTGTAATACATATAAATTGATCTACAAATATTTATCACAGTTTATATATCTAATCTTATCCACAATAAGTAACAAAATCACAAAGAGACAAGTCCAGTCACAATAATATAAAATGATCTGTCCAACCAAAGCAATATAAATAATGTCACGGGGAACAACCCGTCATCAAAATGGAAAGAAAAATAACTCCAAGTATAATATCGAGAATTCACTACAAGATCAAATATCTAAGAACACTAAGCATAATAAATGAATGGTGAGAATACTGTGTGCTCAAGAGAAGTCCTCCGGAACAACCTCGTCCTCTGCAACCTACATGTCTCCAATAGTAGTACATGCCCCGTAAACCTCAGGATAGCTCTCCTCTTCTATACCTGAGAACATAATCCGGATCCAGGTCCTCAGGGGACATAGCAAGGTACTATAAACACTGAAGCCAAATAAAATACAGTAAGTAAAAACAGATCCTCAAGGCAAGCTATGTAACCAGCTAAGTAAAATACAAATGAGAGCATCACTAGTACTCAGGCTGAGACCACTACAGGCTCTATGTCAGGGAGTCCATAGCAGCAAGTAGTATCACGACTCCAGTATATGTGCCAAAGATCTGAGACAGAGTCTAAGGCACCTCCAGTAGTATAGTATATATATAAATAATCTGTCTGTAGCCTGTGTGTCTTTCCCCACCCAATGTAACCTCATATCTCATGTCCACGATATCTCATGTCCATAACACGCAAGATCATGACCTCTAGCTAGTACAATGAGTCATAATAATATCCATATAATATGCAAGTCTCATATCACGAATCCTGTAAGCCTATACAGAATCACTATGAATAAATCAAGTAAGATTCTGTCACATAAAATGGTGTCAAGTATCCTACAGTATGGCGTACTTGGTAAAGCAAGCACACAAAATATAGGATCGTGGAATCAACTCTCTAAGCGACGTTACACGACTTCGCGTACGGCGTCGACAACCGAATCTTGTTCGGACGCTAAGCAACGCCTCACGGTCCTAGGTTGAACAGGTATATCATAGAAGTATGTATATATATATATAAAGAACACAAGCAGATATTATAACAGGATCTCTATAGAATTGGCAAGGTACACTTGTCTGGTTTCTGAATTCCGTCAACTGCTCCTGGAAAAGTAGAATCTGCACGGACACCTCCGGATGCTGAAACAAACATCACTAATATTCTCAGAATACTTGAAATTGGTAGGATTGACTATCTATAAGTCTAATTTGGACACAGGGACAAAATTGATAGTTTTGGGTCAAAGCGGGGTCCACCTATGACCTGCTTCGCACTAAAAAATGTGCCAGAGACAAAGTTTTCAAATTTATCAAAATTACTGTCTACGAGTCCAGAACGATGATACAAATCCAACGGAACATCCAAAACTGAATTTCGATGAGCGGATCACGAAATCGTCCGTCATATAGAACCGTGGGACCCACAAAATGGTATTTCGTCAATGTTCTCAGATTTAAACTAAACTTGGGTCATAGGACCAACATAATGCTGTGAATTAAATGGCATAAGTTTTGTTGCCAACCGACGAGTACACACAAAGTTATGGCGAGGTATCAAAATAGGCTGATACGGTATTTTTCGACGGATACGCGTTGATTTCGGCGTGCACACACGTCCAAATCAAGTTTCGCAAAAGCCCACACATCTGCGTTCACGTTACGCACCATTTGGTGGAATTTGCAAACAACGACGTGGCCTCGTTTGGCGGGACGCACCCCGTATCGGAGATTTTTTTGTTCTTTAAAAATAAGTTTTTGGTCGTTTTCGAATCAGAATAATTTTACCATTAAACTAATAAAAACTAAAAGAATAGTAAAAATCTTGGTTATAATGTAAAGAAGTCCTTTTAATTATATTTTGAAAATAATTAATGAGTTGGTAGAAAATTGGACATGAACAGGGGTAGTTGGACTGAATTTCTGAACTGTTTTTGAACAATTTTTCGGCCAACTTCCGATCGATTTTTCGATAAAACCTGGATGCCTAAATTCGTTCCAATTGAAGGAAATCCTAGGGGGTTAGGTTGTGAACATACCAATGAAGATGGGACGCGAAACGGACGAGCGAGAAGAAAAAAACTCTGCTCGAATGGGGGCCGCACGGCTGCTACTGCTGTGTGTGTGCCCGTGGTCGGCCGCGCGGCTGCTGCTGATGCCTGTGCGCAAGGCGGCGCTGCGGGTGGTCGGCGGCTCTGGCGGGGTGATGGTGGAAGGTGGAGGCGTGGGTGATGGTGGAGGTGGTATGGTTTAGGGTTAAGGTTTAGTTATATATATATATATATATATATATATATATATATATATATATATATAATGTGGGGTAGGGGAGGAAAGCTTACACGGGTTGGGTTAGGTTAGCGGGTTTGGGTTTCGGGTTTAGTTCATTTTTTTCTTTTTATTTATTTATTCATAATTATATATAGAAAAATCTCAAAAATATAGGCACTTGAAAAAATTTTAGGAAATTTATATTTTCTCCAACAAATAATTTACAACCAAATTTATATCAATTAAAAAAATATTTACTAAATATGAATGAATATTAAATTAATTAAATAAATGCATATATTCTATTTTTTACTTAATATTATATTAGGATCATTTAGGGGGTTCGAATAACGCAATTTGAGTGTCATGTGCATAATAGGACTAGTTAGGCTCATATTATGGCTTTAGTTGGAAGCAATGGGTTGGTGTGGCGTGTTAAAATCGTACTCCACGACAAAAGGGTTAATTAATTATCGTTTTTTCATAATTGTGTCGTAAAAATTGTGCGACCAAAATAAGGCATGGGATTGCGAATTTGTGAGCGACAGTTATGGCGAAAGCCTAATTTGACTCGTCTAAGTCGAGCATGCTAGGTTGGTTGGAAGGAAAAGGCTAGTGTTGCACTCAAGATTTTAAAACCATGGTGGTTGATTTCCAAAGTTCTATTAAATTATCGAATAAACATTAAAATAAAAAATAATAATTATTAATTACCGAACTAACCCTATGTAAAAATTAGTTTACTCACAATCTACCCACCTTAAAAGAATTGCGTCCTCGCAATTAAGAAAAATAAAACGTAACCGGTCAGAAAAGGTTTGCTCCAAAAGAGATAACGTGGTTGCATAACATTTGTTGAAGCACGACACAAAAGATAAAGGACCATGAACAAAGAATAATCAAGAGGAAGGGTGAGGGTTTTGTTCAAGCAGAACACGTAGGGAAGCAATAAAAAAAACTTTTTTCAAGGCAATGAGAGATGAGTAACTCAAGAGTAAAGGAGTCTGATTAGAACGAGGATCAACTACAGCTTATGAAAACTTGGGTACCACTTACATAATACTGCTCTAGACTAACAATTTTATGCTAATATAATACTGGGTATAGGCTAGGAAATGAAACTAACAGGCACATGTTAAAGTATTACTAGGAATATTCGTTTCTATAGCTGGCTATGATAAAACTAAATCTTACCCATATTCACTACTTCTAGAGTCCGTGCCTCCTCCACTGTCATTGCAAAATCATGTCCACATCCCTGTGGTGGTGACCTCTGCTATTGCTGGGCCTGTTGGAAGAGTGATGTCTGTGGTGCCAAGGGTGGCCTCGGTTGATATCCTCCCGGTGATGGTGGTCTGAATCCTCCATCTTCCGCCTATGATGCACCTTGTGCTGGATAAGCTGGTCGATGTGGCTGTTGGACTGGCTCCGGTGCTGGTAAAGCAGGTCAATGAACCATTGTTGTACCTCCCCGGCGCTCAGGGCAATCCCAGGCTGAATGCTGACTGGATCAGCAAGCTAAACATAATCCCAATTTGCGTCTGCACTCCCTCTCAATATGGCATACCTTGCAACAGTAGTGATAAGTAGGAAGGGATGGGGCTCGTGATCCTGCTCTCTGTGGTGGATTCATCTGGGGTCGCTTTGCAGGCTCTCCATGTGGTGCTTGAGCTGGTACTAATTCGTACGGTCTCTTCTGGCTAGACTCCCTCCTGTAGATGCGCTCCATGCATTGAGCTAGCCAAGGACGTCCGTATAAGAAGTAGGTGCAACGGAGCCAATCTGTCTCTGTAGTTCAAAGCTCAGTCCGTCAAAGAATTTCTTCGCCTTCTCTTCTTGTGCCGGGATCAGTGTAGGGTCGAACAGTTGAATAAAGCATGATGCAAGTCAAGAAATTAATTCAAATCCGATATAGAGGTCAAGAAAGTATCAATATGTCGATCAGATCCTATAAATTTATTCTTATCCTAATCGCAGGCTTGCTCGATCCCTTAGTTGAAACCAAAGCAATATATTCGTAGACCTACATGGGCCACCACAAAAACTATGTCACGTCCCAATCCCAAAATACCGAGGGACTAGCCACGTGACAATGGCCAGCAGCACAAATCCAATGGGCAAACCCAATTTAATGGACCCATTAGAGTGCACTTAAGCTGTAATACATATAAATTGGTCTACAAATATCTGTCACAGTTTATATATCTAATCTCATCCACAATAAGTAACAAAATCACAAAGAGACAAGTCCAGTCACAATAATATAAAATAATTTGTCCAACCAAAGCAATATAAATAATGTCACGGGGAACAACTCATCATCAAAATGATAATAAAAATAACTCCAAGTATAATATCCAGAAGTCACTACAAGATCAAATATCTAAGAACACTAAGCATAATAAATGAATGGTGAGAATACTGTGTGCTCAAGAGAAGTCCTCCGGAACAACCTCGTCCTCTGCAACCTGTACGTCTCCAATAGTAGCACCTGTGCCGTAAACCTCGAGATAGCTCTCCTTGTCTACACCTGGGAACATAATCCGGATCCAGGTTCTCAGGGGATATAGCAAGGTACAATAAACACTCAAGCCAAATAAAATACAGTAAGTAAAAACTGATCCTCAGGGCAAGCTATGTAACCAACTAAGTAAAATACAAATGAAAGCATCACTAGTACTCAGGCTAAGACCACTACAGGCTATGTGTCGAGGAGCCCATAGCAGGAAGTAATATCACGACTCCAGTATATGTGCCAAAGATCTGAGACAGAGACTAAGGCACCTCCAGTAGTACATTATATATATAAATAATCAGCCTGTAGACTGTGTGTCTCTCCCCACCCAATGTAATCTCATGTCTTATTTCTACGACGTCTCATATCCATAATACGCAAGATTATGACCTCTAGCTAGTATAACGAGTCATAATAATATTCATATAATATGCAAGTCTCATATTACGAATCCTGTAAGCCTATACAGAATCACCATAAAAATTTAAGAAATATTTTGTCACATAAAATAGTGTCAAGTGTCCGGGCGTACTTGGTAAAACAACCACACAAAATATAGTATCGTGGAATCAACTCTCTAAGCGACGTTACACGACTCCGCGTACGGCTTCGACACCCGAATCTTGTTTGGACGCTAAGCAACATCTCACGGTCCTAGGTTAAACAGGTACATCATAGAAGTATATATATATATATATATATATATATATATATATATATATATATATATATATATAAAGAATACAAGCAAATAATATAACATGATCTCTGCAGAATTGGCAAGGTACACTTGCCTGGGTTCTAAACTCCGCCAACTACTCCTGGAAAAGTGGAATCTGCACGTACACCTCCGGATGCTAAAAAAATATCACTAATATTCTCATAATATCTGAAATAGCTAGGATTGACTACCCATAAGTCCAATTTGGACACAGGGCAAAATTGACATTTTTGGTCAAAGCATGGTCCATATGTGGCCCGCTTCGCACCAAAAAATGTGCTGGATACAAAGTTCTCTAAATTTGTCAAACTTAGTGTCTAGGAGTCTAGAATGATGATATGAACCCAACGAAATATCTAGAACTGAATTTCGATGAGACGATCACGAAATCGTCCGTCATATGGAACCGTGGGGCCCACAAAATGGTATTTCGTCAATGTTCTCAGATTCAAAATTAACTTGGGTCACAGGACCAGCATACCGCTGCGAATCTAATGGCACAAGTTTTGTTGCGAATCGACGAGTACACACAAAGTTATGGCGCGGTGTCGGAATATGTCGATACGGTATTTTTCAGCGGATACGTGTTGATTCCGGCGTGCACACACGTCCAAATCAAGTTTTATAAAATTTCACACATCTGCGTTCACGTTACGCACCATTCGGTGTAATCCGCATGCGACGATGTGGCCTCATTTAGTGGGACGCATCCCATATCAGAGATTTTGGGTTCTTTAAAAATATATTTTTGGTCGTTTTAGAATCAGAATAATTTAACCATTAAAGCAAACTAAAAAAATCTAAAAGAAAAGTAAAAATTTTGGTTATATTGTGAAGATGTTCTTTTAATTATATTTTGAAAATAATTAATGAGTTGGTAGAAAATTGGACATGAACAGGGGTACTTGGACTGAATTTCTGAACTATTTTTGAACAGTTTTTCGGCCAACTTCCGGTCAATTTTTTGATCAAATCCGGGTGCCTAAATTCGTTCCACTAGAAGAAAATCCTAGGAGGTTTGGTTGTGAACATACCAGCGAAGATGGAACGCGAAACGGACGAGCAAGGAGGGAGAAAACTCTGCACAAAGAGGGGCGCATGGCTGCAGCTGTTGTGCGTGTGCGCGCGGTCGGCCGTGCGACTGATGTTGCTTCCTGTGTGCGCGGCGGCGCTGCGGGCGGCGCTGCGGGCGGTCGGCGGCTCCGGCGGGGTGATGGTGGAGGGTGGAGGGTGGAGGGTGGAGGGTGGAGGGTGGAGGCGTGGGTGATGGTGGAGGTGGTGTAGTTTAGGATTAGGATTTAGTTATATATATATATATATATATATATATATATATATATAACGGGAGGGGAAAGCTTACACGGGTTGGGTTGGGTTGGGTTAGGTTAGCGGGTTTGGGTTTCGGGTTTAGTTCATTTTTTTTCTTTTCTTTTATTTATTCATAATTATATATAGAAAATTCTCAAAAATAGTTAGGCACTTGAAAAAATTTAGAAAATTTATATTTTCTCCAAGAAATAATTTACAACCAAATTTATATCAATTAAAAATGTATTTACTAAATATGAATGAATATTAAATTAATTAAATAAATCTATAAATTCTATTTTTTACTTAATATTATATTGGGAGCATGCAGGGGGTTCGAATAACGTAACTCGAGTGTCATGTGCGTAATAGGACTAGTTAGGCTCATAGTATGGCTTTAGTTGGAAGCAATGGGTTGGTGTGGCATGTTAAAATCGTACGCCACGACAAAAAGGTTAATTAATCATCGTTTTCTCGTAATTATGTTGCGAAAGTTGTGCGACCAAAACAAGGCATGTGATTGCGAATTTGTGAGTGACAGTTATGGTAGGAGCCTAATTTGACTCGTCTAAGTCGAGCATGCTAGGTTGGTTGGAAGGGAAAGGCTAGTGTTGCACTCAAGATTTTAAAATTATGGTGGTTGGTTTCCAAAGTTTAATTAAATTATCGAATAAATATTAAAATAAAAAATTATTATTATTAATTACCGAACTAATCCTATGTAAAAATCAGGGTGCTCACATAAAATAGCAAGTGCATATAAGGCTACATCTACAGGGCTCAACCTGCCCAGGAAAGGGTTGGCACACAAAACACACAGAAGTAAGGTTGGCGCACAAACGACCAAAACTGGGCAGTGGTGAACGAACGACCAAAACTGGGTTGGCGCACTTTCGCAAGAAAGTGTGCGAGCTACAAAGGATGGCGCACTTTGTCAAGTTAACCAACACGACGCACTTGACAAAAGTACGCGGGCGAGAATTAGGCGCGCTCTAACAGAAAATGTGCGAGCAAGCTAACTAAAAGACAAAATACGCAATCCGAGGTCAAACTTGACAGTTGAGAACTCGTCAATCATGGAGCACACCAATGCGCCCAAAGTAAAATATATGTATTTGTACGTAAAAAGGGGTTCGCTTGCATACTCTTCACAGAGCACTGTTCTTCTTCTCCAGTCAGCCATTTTGGTACACGTATTGTATCAAGTTACAGTACTGAACTTAGATAGACTCGAAATCAAGCACTTCATAAAAGCAAAGTTACATAAAATATAATGCTCTATACTATGAACTAATTAGTTTTGTAAAACACAAAGTTTTGGGAGATCAATTTTCAAGAAAATAAAAGTGAACCCAATACCCAAACTTTGGTCCATGCAATTCCAACCAAGAAAATCAAGAACAACAAGTATTAAAGATGAAGAGGTGCTCGGTCCCAATAATATGAGCTAAAAATAAATCGGCATTAATAAGAATTAAAAGCATGCACAAATTCATGATTCTTCTCTTGTGCAAGATGTACTTGCCTACGGAGAGAGAAAATCTAAGAGAGAGAAATATAAAGGACAATAATTAGCAGAGAGAGAGAGAAATAAAAATATATAGGATTAGGTTTGAGATGTGGACCGTTGGATAACTCAAACCCATTCAAGCCACATATGCCACCAACCCAATCAAACCCACTCTTCTCCACAACTCACGGGTCCGGTCTAAACAAAGGCAGGCCAAGCAAAAAACATGCGCCAAAGACAACATGTGCCAAAGTGCGCCGGGAAGGGGGTTGACAATTATATATCTAGCTAAAGCCATTTGTAGTTGGACATCTTTATTTTGAAATAATAGCCGCACTTCTAGTACTACGAGTGCAAGTAGTAGTACTATTGATTATGGGAGGAGCACAAATAGAAATAATTGCGGCTGGAGAGGAGAAGCACAGGTATCTGGCCATACCCATTTTTATTTTATTTTTATTTTTCTATACATGTCAGTCTACACCCATTTTTTTAAGTCAAATTTCAACCCACACAAGTTCACAGCAGCTCACACTCCAGCAATCCAGCTTTTTTTTAAAAAAATTCATAGCTCCCCTCCCTCTTTCACTATTCCAAAGGCTCTTAGTATTCGAATTATATGCCTAAAAGAGTCTACGTACCTGATAAACTAAATATTTTTTGTCAGATACCTATTTTTCCAGAATGTTGGACATAGTTTTACATTGACCAGATATTGTACGATATAGACTTAACGATACTGACACAATATTCATTTTGTTAAATTTAAATTAAAAAAAATTTAAGTTCAGTTTGGAGTAAACTAAAATTCTGGCTCCGTTCTTGTTTATCGGTGGTAGTATATACAATCAGATTATGTACCAATAAAGATTTTTATATGGGAACCTTTTTTTCTATTATTTCTTTATGCTATATCTTTAATAGCAAGTTAGGTCTTCCACCTACAACCCAAATGGAAACCAAATCTGTGGATGCACATGATTTGCTTGACAACTAGTATCTGGAATATAGTACCTGTCCCTGTGGGTTGGAGTCACATGAGTAACCTAGTGCAAACAAGAGAAGCAATGCCATCTTTACTAGTCTATTATCTGTTGTTTTTCTGCCAAAATGAACTGTTTGTTCAAGAAGTTTGTCTAATTCTCTGGAAAGGATATTCATTTGAAACTCCTTGGAACATTGTTTCATGAACTCAGGCTGAGTGAGCTCGGCCGGCGGGTGAGCGGCCTTTACCTGGCCCACATGTCAGTCAATAAGGACGTTTTGATTCTCTTTCGATTGTTCAAATATTATATGAAACAATGTAGCTATTATTTAATCAATTGTTCCATCTTGAAAAGTTTTAGGAACCTCTGTAACCAACTAAGTAGGTTACATTGAATTGAATAGCTTCACTCACTTGCCTCACTTTAGATAGTTTAGGCCCCCAGCTCCAGCTGCCTCCCATTGAAGTTAAAAGAAAGAGTAGGGAAAAGAGAACACTTTGCCAAAGGAAAGTTGCATTGATTGACGTAAAAGGTCACATTGCATGTAGTAGTGGAGGGGGGCGGAGACTCCAGTCTCTCCATATATAAGCATTTCACCCAAATTATAAAGTGAGAAGACAGTACTATGGCGAATTCAAATTGATATAATTTGGATAAAATTTAAGAGAAAATTCTAACTAATTTTTTTTTTAATTATTACTGCAAATCCTTGAATCCTTAGGGGGGTGGTTTCACCTGCAATGTGTATGAAATATAAAGGCTTATTTAGTTTTAGGATCTCCCATAATATTAGAAATTTAAGTTTAGGTGTTCATAATTTAAGAATAAGATTTGGACCTCGTCCTAATGGTGGACTTGGCTGACCGTCCAAAATGGAGGCCTGAACTTAAATTTTGAATATTAATTATACGAGACCCTAAAACTAACGAAATTATATGGGGGTTGTACGACTTGTGTTATTAATTACAAAAAAGAATTAATTGTGATTAAATACTAAATAATTGAATAATTAATTACTATATATTAATTAATTGCTAAATATTGGTGATTAACTAATTACTATACATTAATTAATTAAATACTTTAGCTTTTCGTCCACATCCTAAGTCCTAAAACAGGATGTGGAATGGCTTCACAAAGTAGGGAACAGGAAGTTGGACCTGTCAGACAATGGAATCCACTCCCCCACTCCCAAAAGCTTCACAAAACAACTGAATTGCAAATCCAACAGCCACTTCCATCACAAGCACTCTTTTCCGGGCAAAAATCCATCACATTAACTAATTACAATTTTTTATTTTAAATATTTTCTTCAATACAAATTTAAAATAAATTATAAAATTAACATGACAAAGACAATAACAATGTGAAGTCGATTGTCTAAATCTAGACAATATATTTCACAATACTTTACTTCAACATCATCAATTATGAATAAAAATATTTATTAAAAAAATATAAAAAATTGTTTTGGAAGTTGAAAAAAAATAGTTTTTATTATTTTTTTTAAAACTTTTGTATTGAAAAACACTTTTATATACAATTATCTTGCGTAAATATTATCTTGTCGCATACAAAATAATATTTTCTTGTCGCTTATGTCACATAGTAATCACAAAATAAAACAATAGGATTGGAGATGCTGCTGTCTCTTCACATCATGACACAATTTAGCATCACACCAATATTAAATTGCAATACCACCACATAGTACAGTGCATAGACATAAACTGCAGGGACCATCTACCAAATTACTACAATTAATTATCCTATATATGACAGGATCCTATCAGAAGATCCCATAGTAAGTAGATCAAGGAGAGGGAAATTTTTTTTTTAAAATATTCTAATTAATTAACTGACTTCTTCTTCCCCACTCCACCTCTACTCATCTACCTATGGCTTTTGGTGCTGTGTGTATATGTAGTCCAAGTGTGCTTCAGACAAGAGCCTTCTTTCCAGGCATTGCTCATCTCCATCATTGCAGTACTCCAATCCCATCAGCTGCAAAATTATTAATTAAAGATGATGGTCAAAATCACTTGTATTAATTATTATGATTAAGAGTACCTCCACTTTCCCCAAAACTCCGGAGTTACAGTAACAAGAGTTTACATGGAAGATGTTGGCCCTTACAAATTACAAAAACAACAAAGATTTATTCTTTTCTTTTTTTTTTCTTCTTTATCCGCAGATCTACTATTTGAAATCATTCTTTCATTCAACATTATTAACAGGTATGATCAGTTTAACATTAACAAAATTCTCATCCTTTTTTTGTAGTCTCGTTCCAAGTTTATTTAGATCGAATTCGTATTTATATCAGTTTGACTAATATTTTATTATTATTTTCAATATGAACACGGTGCACCTCCAATAATTAGTTTAATATCTTATAGTTTAGTGTCAAGTTGATTTAGACCAAAATCGTATTTATATCATTCCTTTGAGTAATATCTTCTTCTTCTTCTTCTTCTTATTTCAATATGTACATCTAAAAGACTAGGGTGCACCTCCAATTAATAATTAGTTTAATGTCCTTCATATAAAGAAATAAAAAGGACGGTTATCGGACTATACTCACATCCCAGGCCTCTTCTTCTTTCAATATCCTCTCTCCAGAATGGTGCTGCAGTGCTACTTGTATTGGTCCATCCATCTTCACCATATCATCTCTTCCTACAACTACAGGAAGATGAAAAAGGATATATAATATCGATATATATGAGGTGAACCGACTTGATGCATGAATATATATATGTATGTATATATGAGCAAATGCAGGAGAGGGGAATAAAGTATATATAATATATGTACTCTGTTCTCGGTCAAGAGGCAGCAGGAATGGATCAGTTCTGGCACTTGTAGAGTTGAGGATGGAGAGGGTGAAGAAGACGAGGAGAAGAGAGAGGGCAAGTGCATTAGAGGGGGAGTTGAGCTTCATTAGTTTTAGTATACACCACTGCTCACAAGTCACACAAAAGAGAGAGAGAGAGAGAGAGAGAGAGAGAGAGAGAGATTTGGGGAGGGGTTGAGGAGAAGCTGGTGGAACTGACATATATATAACTGCATGCACTCAGGGCAGGTCCAGACGGTTGGATTGTTCTATTCGGTACTAATTTTAGTTGTTCTTTGATTTTTATTATGAGCCGGACGTGGGAGCTCATCTTTGATCCCGATCTTTGGTGGGATCACGCTGAGGCTGGAGGGTTGCTCCGACCCGAAGACTTGTTCGACTTATCCCAGGCCGACCTTGCATGCACTGCACACACTTAAGCTCACATGCGAGCGAGTCGGGTCAACCAACCAGCCAGAGGCCAGCAGAAAGGCTATTTGGATCGGAAAAATAAAGCGAAATGCAACGTTTGGTTTGGGTACTTTGAAAAAGTGAAGATTAGGCTTAAAAAAAAATTAAAATTAAAATTTGGTGTTTGATTAGTTGTTAAAATGAGTTAAAAAGTGTAACATTTTGATCTTTTTCTTTCTTTTTTTGGTTAAAGTTAGAGAGGAGTGGCCCTCCAACCAAATGCGTGAGGTCACTACAAAAATACATATTGATGCACATGAAAGATAAGAATCTATTTCTTTTGATTCACATGTGCATGACCAGGGGCGGAGCCAGGATTTTGGAATAGGGTGGGCTAGCTAGTAGTTACCATAAGATCCTAAAAATTTATCCCAAAAATTCGACAGACTTTTCTTTGTAAATTCGACAGAATTTTTTTGTAAATTTATGCCTAAATTTCTGTAATGTTTACTAATTGATAATTTTTCACCAAATATAATTGCTTTCATCTATTCCAAAGATATATTATGCATTTCAAAAAAGAATACTAGAAAACAAGCATCTGAAAATGATTCAATTCATTACCGGTAAAAATAAATGACATACAAATATAATAAAAAATAGAATTAACAACAGTTAAATTTTGAACAAGTTTTCAAATTCTAATAAATACATGAATTGTTCCTGCATACAGCCTCCTTCAAAATCTGAAGTTGTAACTAACAGTCCAAACTATATTTCCTTTGTATGTTAATTAAATATAACTACTAAAGATAAGCACATTGAGTAAAATTTGATAAATCTTCCATACCTTTCACGAAATATCTATGAGTAGATTTGGGTCCTCCCATGTGTGTCAAAAACGTACATCGAGTCCCCTCATTAACTCTCTTCCAATTTTTAAATCCATCGAATGTCAATGTGCAATGAAGAGCATTATCATTTTCAAAAAGATAACATCCTTTGAAGGAGAGTACTCTAACCAATAAAATCGTTGGAACCAAGAGTATTGAAATCTACGAAACTGTTTTCCGAACTAAGATGGTGGAAATGTTGTCAATTTTGGCTGATATGGACTAATTTTGATATATGTCCGTACGATCTCATTCAAGAGAATTTAAATCACCTATAATCTCATCCCTATGATCAACCCTTGGGGTTGAAACATTAACATTCGAAGGAGGGTGAGACTTTCACTTCCTTATGTTTCACCCCTTGGTTTAAAGAATGAAAAAAAGGGTTTTTCTTTCTCTTGTTTCCTTGATTTTCCATTATATTCCAAAGACCTATTAAATAGTGAATTAAAATCAAACTAAATACCAAATATTTGGGGGTTAGGATTTTACAAAAAATGAATTCAAAGGAGGATGGTGATGATGATAGTGTTTTACCAGAGGAGGTGAAGAGGAAGACTAGGAGAGCCGAGAGCGGAAGGGGGGCGAGGGGCTGCAGCGTCCTGGTCGTCGGTCGCCGGTTGGGCTGGAGTGTGGAGAAGGGGGGAACGTCTCGGTCGTGGTAGCGGCCTCGCGGGTCTCCGGTCATCGGTCGCGGGTCATTGTGTAATAAACCCTAGACTATGAGACAGAGAGTGAGAGAGTCGGAGTCTGGGGTCTCTGGACTCAAATTATTTACTCTTTACATCTGTTGATTGGTATAATGTGTAAGCTTTATGGAGTATTGATACTAGCATATATATAATAAAAAAATTACTATTTTTCTTTTGCACTGAACTGTATCTATACTAACATATATATAAAAAAAAATTACAATTTTTTTTTTGCACTGGGCTACAGCCCAGTGCACCCTCCATTTGCCTCCGCCTCTGTGCATGACTCATATAGAAATATACTATGACTCATATTTTGTTTATATATATATATATATATATATATATATATATATATATATATATATATATATATATATATGCTCTTGTCATGCCAACTCATAGAAAAGCAGTCCAGTGAAGTAACCCACTTCATGAGACTATCTGGTCGTTTTGATTTTTCTCCGTCAACGTTTAGATGCATGATGAATGTCACTTACTTCCCACTTCCATCACTTCTATGGATGCAGTGGAAATTAGCCTAGCTAGGAAGAAAGTGGCAAGGAAAGGAAAAGCTAGGAGAGCCATTGATAATATTAAGAAACACCTCAGAGGAATTAAGGCCGGGTGTTAGCTAGCAGTGGTCAGAGACATACATAGGTTATTGATAAAGGCACTGCAAAGATAATGACTCAGACTTTTCTAAATTTTTTACTTAAAATTTTATTCAAGACTAGTCCAAAAATATATATATGACTGTTGAAAAAAAAAAATTAGAACTGTCAAAATTCTAACAGTCCTAAATAATGTATATAATTCATTGAACTGTCAAAATTTTAAGTCTAATATATTAAAAATACTGTTAAAATTTTCACAGTTATAAATAGATTTTTGATTAGTTTCGAGTAAAATTTTAAGTAAAAAATTTAGAGAGAAAAAATAGGATCAGAGTGTATTTTATAGTGCCTTTATCGGCCCATAAATACTACAATGTACAGCCCCATATTTAGGGTTTGTTTCTTCTCTTCTAGATGTGACCACACTGGACGAGTCAAACGTTTGGAACGTAACGTATGGTTGAGTCCATCACATGATTTACTCTACTTCACATGTTTGGGAAAGCTCCTCACTATGCTGCCAAGAGTTGGGAGGATGTTGCTTCAGCAATTATATCAAAAATTAACAGTGGTGACAAAAAAGTCTCTACTTCAAACAAATGAATATATATATATATATATATATATATATATATATATATATATATATATGCTACCCAGAGTTGGGATGTTGTTTTTTTTCATTTTTCGCTTTTTAAAATTTTTTGAGAAAAAAATTGATAATTTTTTATTTTTTGAAATGATATGAAAGTCTATTCTGATATTCGATCTTAGGCCTTCCCGCCACAAAAAAACATCCCACCAATACTTTAGAACCAAATATTTATCATAATAGTAACATCTGTTTTAATGGTTATTTTCCCTTTTTTTTGAACTAGAAAAATAAAAAATAATAAGAACAAAATAATAGTAAAAATTGAAAATGCCCCTAGTAAGACTTTTTCACTAAATATTTTTTTTATTTTTTTTTCCTAAGCAAAAAAAGAAAAAAATCTTAAAAGTAAATTAAAAGAACTTGAAAACGTCTTTGCGAAGGGTGTCTTTTCTAGAACAATTTTTTTAATATTTTTTCTTTCTTTCTTTTTTCTTTCATCCATACAATAGCAAATAAAAAAACAGAAATAAAATGTGAAAACGTCCAAAGTAAAGTCGTTTTCGATTTGTTATTATTTTTAAATATGTAAAGAACCAAAATGTTCTTACTAAGGATATTTTTGTTCTTTGTGCATAATTTAATAAAAAATTAGTGCTCTATACAAAAATTTTTATTGTAATTATTTAGTTATTTACATAATTAATAAAATAGTTGATGGTAATGATTGTTAATATCTCAATTTAAAAATAATAAATAATAATAATTTAGTTAGATAATTAATTTTTTTTTACTTTTCTACCTCTTTTATATTTAATATTCAAGTATGGAAGTGAGAATTTGACCACTTTCATAGTATAAAATATCATGTATCCAAATATTGGAAGCACTTTAAAGAGAAAAGAACTATGTTAAACTCAAAACTATACATATTTCACTCTCAACAAACAAAAAATCTGTTGAGTTATGGAAGCTTATTTAGTCCTACATTGGATAGAAAGTAAGGAGGAGGCTAGCCTCCTCCTATATATATGTACTCCATCTTTGAGAAATAATTCAATTAAGTCTTACTATATGGTATCAGAGCAAAATCTCTGAATCATTTCTTCACACAACAAATTTCCTTCCCTCTCCCCGCCGCTTCCCTGCCTCCCTCAGGGAGTGGACGGCCCCCTCCCCCCGCCTCCCTCTGTGAGTGGAAGGCCCTTCCCTACCCCACCATTGGGTATAGTCGACGTCACCTATGGGTGTCGTCAAACCCGTCAGGAGGCAGGGAATAATGCTCGTCGTACACTGGCGTAGGCGAGTTCTATCCATCGTGCACCTCTCATGCCGTATGAACTTGGAGGTTTATAGGTAAATGGAGACCACCATAATCACATGTAGACGCACGGCCCGTGTTTAAGTTGTGTTTGATCTCGTTCCTCTATAACTATGAAGATGGGAACACATGTGACTAGTCAGGAGTTGAAGGAGATACTGGAGGGGATGGCCATGGTATTTCAGGCAAAGTTGGAGGAGACCTCATCCAGTCGGGCAGTCGTACCTGCATCAGAACCATCGCAGGTGATGAAGAAGATAGAGTTTCTACACAATGACATCAAACTTGAGGGGACGAGAAACTACCTAAGTTGGTCTAGGAGGGCGCTGTTGAACCTTCGGACCAAGGGACTTGAAAAATATGTTAAGGGAGAGTGCACTAAGCCAGATGTAAGACAAGTATTGAGTGGAGACATAGGGTCACCTTAATTCTCTGGTGGTTTTTTGGCTGTTGACTTCTGTGTCTCCATCCATAGCTGGAATAGTGGAGACAATCTGCAGTGTAGTTGATGTTTGGAAGATATTGGCTAGATGTACTCTGGAGCTGGGAGTGTCATATTGATGATGCAAGTTGAAAAAATGATTGATGCTACCACACAGGGGGAGAAGACAGTACTCCAGTATGCAGCTGAGCTACGTCGCTTATGGGTGGACTTGGATCACTATGATCCGCTATCATTGCAAAACCAGGCAGATATTCTCCTTGGAAAATAGTACCTTGAGCGTAGGCGTGTGGCTCATTTTCTCAAGGGTCTGAATCCATAGTTTGAGTCTAGGAGTGCAGCAATGTGTCATCTGCCATCTTTTCTATCCCTGGACGAGGTTGTTGCGTCGATGGAGCAAGGGAAGATCAGACAGAAGGTAATGAAAGGCGAGACCTCAACCATTGTCCGTTCGGTATTGGTGATTAATAGTGCTCCCATTAACGATAACAGGGAGTGCTACAATTACAAAAAGAAATGGCACCTCAGCTACAACTGCCCCCAATCCCATAATTCTGGCCGTGGCCGAGGAGGCAGAGGATATAGAGGTGGACGCGCAGGTCAAGGAGGCAGGGGACGTGGAGGCTGGGGAGTTGCTCACCTAGTTGTGATAGAGGAGACTACTACTGAGATGACTAGAGCCGAGATGATAGAGCTAGAGGAACTACATCAGTTCAAGCTTCAGGTTGAGAGTTCTAAGGGCAATGGACAGGCCACTCAGGATCTGGCTTAACACTACCTACCTTGGTAACTTTACTGGTTACGCTGCTCATATGGGCAAAGGTATCCCGGTTCAGGTACTTGCATCCACTAAATATTATACTGATTGGATCATAGACTCAGGTACATCTAGGCATGTCACAGGTGCATCTAGTGAGTTTGTATTATATTATCCGAGCTAGCATATGCATCTTGAGATAGTTCAGACTGCTGATGGGATATCCTAACCAATCAGGGGTACTGGCTCGGTCTATTGTACTTCATTTGTTACCTTGTCATCTATCTTGCATGTTCCTTTATTTTCGGTCAACTTACTTTATGTTAGCTCTCTCATTGATCAATTGAATTGCACTATTCTTTTTGATCGGGATATGTGTTCTTTTCAGGAAAAGGCCACGGGAAAGAGACTTGGGACTGGCATCAGGCGTAATGGCCTTTGGTATCTGGACAGGGAGGCTGCAATGCTCGCTGCTACTATTAGTGGAGGGCAGAGATAGAAGCAATGCTTCAACATGTAGATTGGGACATTTATCTTTTGATACTTTGAATAAGTTAGAACCTGAGAAAATGCATAAAGTAGACAAAAAAGAAGTTATTTTGTAATGATTATGAACTTGGAAAGCATACACGTTCTACTTATAAAATGGTTGGTCTTCGAAGTCTTGAGCCATTTGTACTTGTTCATTCTGTTATTTGGGACCGTATCATACTACTTACATTAGTGGATTCAGATGATTTGTTACCTTCATTGATTGCTACTCACGTAAGACCTGGATCTACATGATGAAGTAGAAATCTGACGTTTACAAATGTTTTAAAGACTTTTGGGGGTATGTGAAGACCCAATTTGGAGTAAATGTGAAGATTTTTCGAACAGATAAAGGGACCGAGTACACCAACAAGGAGTTTGGTAATTTCATCTTTAGTCAGGAAATTCTTAATCAAACCACTTGCCCAGACACTCCTGCTCAAAATGGGTTGGCTGAAAGTAAAAAATAGGCATATACTAGAAGTGCAACATTTTTTGATGCTGACAATGAATGTGCTAAAGTTCTTGTGGAGTGAGACTGTTATGACAACATATTATCTAATTAACAGGATGCCGTCAAAAGTATTAGGGATGAAGATATCATGTGAGATGCTCTTGGGCTCTAATTCTTTTATTGTTCTACCTAGAGTGTTTGGCTGCACATATTTTATACGAGATCACAGAATGATGGTGAGCAAGATAGATCCATAAGCAGTTAAATATTTCTTTGTGGGCTACTCATCAAGTCAGAAAGGATATAAGTGTTGGTGTCCCACTGAAATAAGGTTGTTTGTTAGTATGGACGTGACCTTTCGAGAGTTTGAACCATTTTATGGAAAGAAGACAGAGTTAAGTTCCTTGTTCTATGATGGCTCTACTAATGCTAGTAGAGAGGGGGGGGATGAGAGTGACATCGTGGTTGGTATGATTCAATGTCCTTTTGAGTCATCGATGAGTGATGGTGTCTCAGGGGGAGCCGACAGTCTGGGTGAGCTGAGAGTATATAGGGAGCATGAGCAACATGAGCTTCCTTCTTCTGTGCCTAGGCTAGTACCCACAAATGCTGATGTCCCAAGTTCCTCTTCTCCAAGACCTTCTTCATCCCTTCCACCTGAGTCACCTGCTAATAATTCCTCCCCTGATACTTTTAATACTCATGTCTTTCTTCGTCGAACTTCTAGAGTTAATGCTGGAAAACCTCCATCTAAGTTTGGCAGTTAGGATACTGACATTGCACATTATATTTTATATGCATCTACTCCACCTACATATAAGTCCTTCCTTACATCATTAGATTTAGTGTTTGTACCTAACAACTGACAGGTAGCTAAGCAAGATCCTAGGTGGTTGAGTACTATGCAGGAGGAACTTCAGGCCTTGAAGAACAATGACACATGGGAGATGATACCACTGTTAGCTGGGAAGCGTGATATTGGATGTAAATGGGTTTATACTGTTAAGCAGACTCTAGAGGGCAAGATTGACAGGTACAAGGCCAAATTGGTTGCTAAAGGCTATAGACAAACTTACCTTTGCTCCAGTAGCAAAGATGAGCATTGTGAGAGTGTTGGTGTCATGTGCTGCCAACTTCAATTAGTAACTACATCAGCTAGATATCAAGAACGCCTTTTTGCATAAGGATCTCTAGGAGGAGGTGTATATAGAGATTCCACTAGGCTTTGCTAATTCATAATCAACAAGAAAGATATGCAAATTAAAGAAGTCTTTGTATGGGCTAAAGCAGTCTCCGAGTCATTGTTTGATAGATTCAGGCTTGTAGTCGGTGGTATGGGATATAGGCAGTGCAATGGATATCTTACTGTATTTTACAGGAACTCTAAAATTCGTATCATTGTTCATGCAGTCTATGTCGATGATATTGTAATTACTGGAGACAATACTGAAGAGATCCTATGGTTGAAGAAAAGACTTGGAGAGAAATTTGAAGTTAAGGATCTGGGGCAGTTGAAATACTTCCTCAAAATTGAAATTGCAAGGTCACGAAAGGGTATATTGATAGCTTTCTCAGCGAAAGTACGCTCTGGACCTTCTTTCAGAGACAAGAATGCTGGGTTGCAGGGTTGCTTCTACTCCTATCGATCAGAATCACAAGTTGTGTACTGAGGGTGGTAATCCGGTGAGTAAGGAGCAATATCAAAGATTAGTTTGTCGGCTTATATATATATGTCATACGAGACCTGATATTACTTATGTCGTGAGTGTGATGAGTAGATATATGCATGATCCCAGAGAGCAGCATATGGAGGCAGTTCGCAGAATTCTCAAGTATATTAAAGGAAGCCCAAGAAAGATATTATTGTTCAAAAGTTCTGGACATATGAGAGTTCAAGGCTACTGTGATACCGATTGGACGGGTTGTATGGACGATCGCAGGTCCACTACAGGTTACTATATTTTTGTTGGAGGCAATCTTGTATCTTGGCACAGGAAGAAGCAAGATGTAGTGGCTAGGTCTATAGCAGAGACCGAGTACAGGGCTATGACAGTTTAGCCTGTACGAGATGATGTGGGTGAAAAGCTTGTTGACTGAGATACGTTTGTTTAGAGGAGACGACCTGCAACTTTGGTGTGACAATAAATCAGAAATTGATATTACAAATAATCCAGTTCAGCATAATTGCACCAAACACGTGGAGATTGATCATTTTTTCTTTAAGGAGCAACTGAATAGAAAAGTTTTGACTTTGAGCTATGTAAAATCAGCGGAGCAGTTAGCTGATTGTTTAACTAAAGATTTATGTTCTAGAGAGTTTGATATCTTTTGTAATAAGATGGAGATGATTGATATATATCGTCCATCTTGAGGAGGGGTATTGAGTTATAGAAACTTATTTAGTCCTACATTGGATAGAAAGTAAGGAGGAGGCTAGCCTATTCCTATATATATGTATCCACTTTTTAAAAAATAATTCAATTAAGTCTTACTACATGTCACGTCCTGCTCCCAGAATACTGGATAAATACGAGGAATGACATGGCCAACCACACCTTGCAGAATACCGAAGTAAGCCACAATATGCTAAGGTTGTCTAAAAGACATATGGGTGGACTCTAGCATGCTATGACGTCAGTCCTAAAGCCGACAAATTCTAGTATCTCAAGCCATCAACACAAGTACAAGAGTATATCATATATGAAAGTAAAAAAGTGTCACAAATTACATACCATATATGATCATGAAGCTAGTCACTACAAAAATATGATGAAATAGCGACGTCGTCTGTTAACATTGCTAATTTTAAAGAATTTAGTGTCTAATAAATAAAAGTCGTTGTACGTCGTTGTTTACGAAGATAGCGATCATACTTGGTTTTTTGAAAGAATAGTCGTTATATTTTTTTAATGTTGCTAAACGTCGCTAAAGTTTTTGATTTAGCGACGTTTGACGACGTCTTTACCGACGTTGTTATTTTTTTAATTAGCGATATTTATAAACGTAGGAAATTGTCGCTAAATTTTTTTAATTGCGACGTTTAGCGACGTCTAAGAAGTCGCTAATTTTTTTAGACTTAGCAACGTTTAGTGATGTGTGGATCCAATGTCGTTAATTTATTTTCAATATAGCGGTCAGATTTTCCTTTCCCTCCATTCTCACTCAAAATTTTCTCAAAGTTTTTCCTTTCCCCCCAACCCGACGATGACCCCCTCCGACCGTGCTCCATCGAACTCCTCCTTCTCCTCCTCTCCGGGCTCCACTGTCGACGATCCCCCTCCTCCTCCTCCACCGAGCTCATCCTCCTCCTCATCTTTGGGCTCCACTGCCGACGACCCCCCCTCCTCCTCCTCCTCTCCGGGCTCTTCCCCTCCAGGATCCTTCTCCTCTCGGCCATCCCCTTTCTCGGTCAACCCTCAAGGTCAGGTAAATCCAAACCCTAGCTATTTGACATGGACACGACACGGAATACGATATGGATACATACGCTAACACGACATATCACAGACATGACATGGGACATGACACAGACCCTAACCCTAACCCCCTATCTCTCTTCATAGTCGAGACACGACACAGCCCTAGCCCTATCTGAGTTAATTAGACTCAGCCTTGGTTATCGATATCGTGTACAATATGATACAAATCTCGACTAAAGGAGAGTCGTATACATGGACACGAGAATGACTCTTCAAATTCGAGACACAACACAGTATTGGATTCTTCTAGAACTCGTATCCAACTTGGGTTAGAGCAGTGTCAAACCTATCCTTGACACAAGAATTCATGTTCGGGTGGTTGTGGCATGGGATTGGTGTATGTATCGCATAACCAAGTACACAACATCCCTCCCAAATCCCCTCAACCCGACGCCCCCCTCCTCGGTCAGAGGGTCATCACTACCAAAAAGATTAAAATCAGCGATGAATTTAGCGACTCTAGACAACGATATTACTAATATTATTGAAATTAGCGATGTGTTTTAAAAATGTCGCAATACGTCGTTATCAGCGACTTTCTGCGACATTTAACAATGACCTTTATTATTATGAAAGATGTTGTCACCGACAAGTCACTAAACGTCACTATATCTTTAATAACAGCGATGGTTAGCGACTCCATACCTTATATGTCGCAGTATATTAAAAATTTTGTGACGTCTGGTATTGACGTCGCTAAATTACTTAATATAGTGTTCCCCTGGTCGGTTCGACTTTTTTATTTATATCCCCCCAAAGTTTTTATTTACTGCCCCCTCCCTCCGTGCCCCCGGCGACCCACCCTACCCCAGTAACCCTCCGTGCCCCGGACAACCCTCCCTCGGCCCCCACCCTGACACAGGTGACCCCCAGACGCGGCCTATTTTCCCCCGTGACCCCCAGACGCGGCTCCTCTTCTCAGGCGTGGCTGACCCCCTCCGACGTGGTCCTCCTCCGTCGATCCCTCTCTGAGGCGCTCCTTCTTCCTTCCTTCCCGCTCAATAAACCCTAACCCAGACCCGAACACAAGTAGGACACACACACACTGGACACAATCAGGATACATTGACACATACATGACACAACCCTAACCCTGACACATGGACCCGAACACATGGACATGCACACACAGGACACGACCCTACATGACACAATTCGTACTAACACGGATAATATATTGGTTGTTTGATATCTTGGTACCAACATATACAGCCCTACATGACACGATTCATACTAACATGGACCCGAACACATGGACACACACATAACACATGGACTCTAACTATGATATAGGTATTTTAATATAAATTTGGGTATGTATTTTTGTCAAGATATTATGTTTGGGTATAGGTAGTACCTTGTGTGTGTGTGTGTGTGTGTGAGTGTCTAAGTGAGAGGTGTTTATGTGTATATATTTGAGTGAGGGATGAGTGAGCTAGTAAGGATTAATAATCTATATAGATAGATACATATATAAGGGTATAGAAATATGGAGTTATAGAAGTAGATATAAATATGTGTTGAGTGTCAAGTGTGAGTGGCCTAGAGTGTATGTTGGTACCAAGATACAAGTGTCATGTATAGTTAGTGTCATGGGTATTTGAAACTGTATTCCAGTGTCAAGATACAAAAGAGTATCAATGTGAGATTATGTACCATGGTATGTGATATACATATGATACACAAATACCTAGAGTGTTATCAAGACCGATGTGTATATTCGATACTCCGAAGTCAAGTGTCAATATGTCTACTAGTTTTCAGATAGTCACTAATTATAAAACGAATACTCATGAACCACGATATGGATACTCATGCATCACAACTCGAATACTCATGCATCAATAGGAGTTGTTACTTTGATGAACATGTGTATCCATCTTTGCATCCATTTGGATAATATACTTGAACGACGTCTATTCATCTTTTAAGAAGTATCTAGAAATGGATCTGAATTATTACCTGTGTCATCGTTCATGGATGTACAACCATCATCCTGATGACATTTGCGGTGTGCAGGATGAATTCATACAGGGAGTGGAACAGATCCTGCGTTCCCTCATTACATGGATGGTACCAAAATTAAGTGTCCGTGTATGAGATATCGCAACTTAAAATATCACTCAGAAGTGGATGTGACATATCATTTATACTCGATGGGTTTCATGCCGAATTACTATCAGTGGTCCTCACACGAAGAACTTGTGTCTTTAGCATCGGAGCCGGAGCCTTATGTGTAGCCGTATATGGGTGTCCACGACCACGCTGATTACGACGACGGATGCATGAACATAGTTTTCGATGCTGTCGGGCCTAGTTTCGATCTGGACAATCATGATGCAGCTGAGGAGGAACTGAATGCCGATGTTGCAAAGTCCATAGAGTTACTAGAGAATGCAAGAACTCTATTATATTCTGGTTGTGAGGATCATTCACCGTTGGAGGTGGTTACAAGACTGTTGAGCATCAAGTCCGATTTTAACATATCACAAGAATGCTACAACCGACTGATGGAGTTGATTATAGAGATCTTTTCGGTGGGTGCTAAGTTACCTAAAGACTTCTACCGGTTTAAGAGGATGGTGAGATCTCTCTGGATGGGATACAAAAAAATTGATACATGTCACAACGGGTGCATGTTGTACTACAAAGACGACAAGGATGAAAATGTATGCAAATTTTGTGGTATTGATCGCTATAAGGCAACTGGTATAGAAAGGTCTGTCGGTGCAAGGAAGCCGACTGACTTGATGCACTACTTGCCTTTAACTCCGCAGTTGTAGAGGTTGTTTATGGTGAAGGAGACTGCCGAAAACATGAGTTGGCATAGATGAGAATAAATTGAAGGAGTGTTGGATCACCCATCCGATGGAGAAGTATTGAAGCACTTCGATCGAAAGTATCCCTGTATAAGCATAAAAAATTATACATGACACATAAAGGTCATATCCGCTCAACAGAATAACCAAGCCGCAGGAAAGCCATATACGGCCTGATCAACCGACCCGTAGAAGAGCCACATGCGGCCTGAACTACCAAAGCCGCAGAGACGTCACATGCGGCTAGAACAAAATTTTTGCAGAGAAGCTACATGCGGCCAGGTCAAACCAAAGATCAAGAAGCCGCATAGTATACTATATGCGGCCTGAACGACCACAGAGCAGGGAGGCCGTATAAGGACCCCTGACACAAATTTTGATGTGTGTTAGAAGCTTTGACACATCATTCATCACTCTGAGATGCTTCAAGACTTGTGAAGACGACTGCTCAGAAAAAGACAAAGAGTCAAATCCAATAATTATTGACCTCGTCCTAAGAGCCAAGCCCCCCATTTGGAGAGACCACGGACGAGAGCACATATGTGGCCTCGACTCTATGAGTCCTCGTCCTATGAATCCAGAGTGTCCATCAGACCAAGAACGTACGAGAGAGCATATGCGGCCTAGACGTTATGCGTCCTCGTCCTCAAGAAGCCAAAGTGTCCATCAGACCAAAGGCGGACGTGAGCATACATGCGACCTCGCCAACATGCGGCCAGAGTGTCAATCTGACCAAGGCCAAACAAGAGCACATATGCGGCTACAAGACCCATGTGACCTCGCCAACATGCGGCTAGAGTGTCCATTCGACCAAGGCCCAAATGAGAGTATGTATGCGGCTACAAGACTAATACGACCTCACCATTATACGGCCAATTTGTTATGCGGCCTCCAACTCACAAGATTTTCTCGTTATAATTGCAGAGATCTTCGCACAGTTGGTGCTGACTACGTGTCCAGATGACCAAATCATACCCATAACGGGTTGATAACAACCCCGAGATCTCTTCAACAATATATCTGAACCAAACTCACGTGGCAGCTTCCCCGTGACATGCGTCCACAGTTACAATCACATACTGTTGAAGCAGCCCTATACGGCCACCAAGCAGGAACATATGTGGCATCAATAGCACGTCCACCGGACAGCTATAAATAGCATGGTACCACACCCATACAAAGACTCGACTGGCTATTAGCAAACCTACACTCGAGCAAGAGAGAAGAGCTTCCATATCGGATCGTCCATAGAGTAAAGAGAGTTGATACACTCCTGACTCTCCATCGTCACCCCCAGAAAATAAATTTGTACTTAGATTATCTTCTAGGACTTCTCTATACTTTTTCTTAGTTTGTTAATCAAATCAAGTTCTTTTAGTTCTCCTTTTGATTTAATGGCAAACTCGATGGCGACTCTAATGGGGAACGTCCTTCTCCTTTTTTTAGAAGTCAGTGGCATAGTCCAATCCGTCCAAGCGCTCGAGGATATGGTCTCGGAAGAAAGTTCCAGTCCTTCCTTAATGCTAGCCAAGCCTAAGGCGACCCACATGTAATGGGTAGAGAAGGCCGATGCGCCTCGCCCAACTATGGAGGGGGCGCTTCGAACCGCTCACCCTGTTGCTGACAGCCAGGCACACACCCAAGACGTCCACGTCAATGCGACCTTTCTACCTGACGTGGAAACTACTCAGCGCCCAGACTCTAGTAAAGGAAAATAATACGATACCAGACGTTCTGAGACTGAAGCAGGTTCCATGCGGCCAAGAAGGAGGCCGCATAAGATTGGTAGACGGCTTCATGCGGCCTCAGCTCACAGCCGCAAGCAGACATTCTCATGTGGCACAAACAATAGCAAATTTTCTATCTTCGATCGTATCTCATACGGCCTAAACTCTATATGGCCCAATGAGAACGGTAAAAACTCAAACTTGGACTCTGCATACTATGCACCCGCGGGTGTTAAGTCAAAGAGGTCCAGGACAGTGCGAGCTCGCCAAGCTTAGACAACTGTCCAGTCAGTCGACTATCAGAGGGCACCGCTAATCATTACGCAGGCCCCTGATAGAAAATTATATAAGACTGCCCCATGCGTCCAGCCCCAGCGATAAATGGATAGGGTCGGTCTCAAAAGTCTCCCGCCAACAATCTAAGGCAAGTTCTTGTACGAATAAGATCCGGGAGCCAACATAATACCTACACACCCGTGCGCTCGGTCTACCCGGGCCCACAAAATGGTGCAAAGGTGGAACAACCCTCGCTTGAATTGCGCAACATGGTCAATCACAAGCACAAAATAAGGAAAACAACTATGGCTGATAAAATATACTCTTCAGGGTATCATTGTGCCAAGATTATCATCAACTGCTACTGCAACGGAGCAGCAACGTCCATAAATATGCAGTCAGCCTTCTAACTCACCAGAAGGCAGATGCCCGAGGTCAAGTGCAAGCGACAGAGGGGGAGGAGCTATCATTCGCCGCTTGTTACTCAGCTCAGAAGGTCCCCTCCACCAAAGCAGGAAAGAAGTCCAGCACCTCCAGTCTGTCACTCTCGACCAGCGCGTTGAGAAGAAGACTACTAGGGGGACCGGCAGCAAGACCCATGGAAGGAATTTTCTAGGACACTCGCTCAAGGAAGAAGCTGTCAGCCGCTCGGGGTAGTTCTTCCTCAGAACCCCTAGGTGCTCCCCAAGCTGGGGGTAGTAAACCCCTGGACCTACACAATAATCTAGTATTCCGAAAAGATATTAACTCTCAAGGAACATATTCCAAAACCCCTGGGAGTAGCTATTCTCGCAAAGATGACATAGCCTCCTACGAATTGGAGGAGGACACAATGTTGCCAGTCTTCCTTAAAGATGGCTTACTGCAAGGGTCCGAGACGGAGAGTGAGGCATCCATTGCCCCGTCCATCTCTCCCCACGTGAGGACAGTATACATGGAAGAAGATAACGATGACACCCCTAGTGACCAAAAACGCCTTGAGGCTCTCGAGAACATGATGCAGACCATAAATGCATCGATGCATGCCTTGACCCAAACAATGTTGGAAATCAAGGCAAACTTGGCCTCTCAGTCGGCGATGACCTCTGCGCCAGCTAACTTGGATCCCGGGACCAACGCGAATTCAAACACAATCGCTCCACCCACGGGCGATAATCCTTCCCAACCTGGTTCCTCAGCCCCTTCAGCAGTAGACAAGGCTAAGGAAGTAATGAAAGAGGTTCAAGAAATCCGGACTCGATTGGACTCCATGGGTAATCGGAACTCACTCCGTAATCTCGGAGTACTCCAACCGTACCCACTAGAATAGAGGGACGTACCGTACCCGCCCAGGTACAAACCCTTCAACATAGACACATTTTATGGGAAGTCCTTCCCTCATCGGTACATGAGCTACTGTGAGACAATAACAGGGCACCTACCCCATAATGATGCCCATCCTTACTAGGATCTTTGCTGGGGCATTGGCGGGAGTAGCCTTTGACTGCTTCTGTAGCTTGCCGAATAATTGCATATTATCATTCGACGATCTTAAGAGTATTTTCTTCAAAAGATTCTATGAGGCAGGACATGATATGATGATGTCTTTCCCGATGGATGTCGTCCAGGGAGAAAAGGAGCTCGCTCGTAACTACATCGAACGATTCTGACAGACAGTACGAAGATTACTCCCTGGAAATCCTGAAGCGACGCTAATGGATGTGCCAAAGGAACCTACTTCCGGCAGCCAGCCTCTGGATGGATGACATCCAGTTTAAAGATTGGACGACATTCATCGTAAGCGTTGTCAACGCTGAGAAGAAGCTGAAGAATGCCCAAAACTTGGGAATCCATTTACCTACCACTGAGGACAAGGGAAACGTCCCAACCCCAACAACAACAACAATAATAACGGAGGCAATAGCAGCCGCGATGGAAAGGAAAAACAGGCTATGATCGCTACCTTGACTAAGAAGCCTGAGCAAAAGCAGGAAGATGCTCCAAAACCAAAGGAGACTTACTATTTAGAAGATCATGATGTCAAACCCATCTTCGACATACTGATGCAGGGAGGCAAAATTTGGCTCCCCGACGTCAGACGTTAGCTTGAAGCGGCAAAAAAGGACAACCCAAAGTACTGTCATTTCTACCGATACGTCCACCACCCGAGGCAGAAGTGTTATATCCTGAAGCGGTACTTTCAATGCCTGATCGATACGAAGTCCTTTCTGTCATGCCCCAGTTCCAAAATATATGGGACCAGACATGTGGCAATGGCCAACTGGTACGACTTCGCAGGGCTTTCCAATTTAATGGACCCGACGAAGTGCACTTACGCTGTCCACGGTCAAGTGA
Source organism: Iris macrosiphon (assembly GCA_036927795.1). Classification (NCBI taxonomy): domain Eukaryota; kingdom Viridiplantae; phylum Streptophyta; class Magnoliopsida; order Asparagales; family Iridaceae; genus Iris; species Iris macrosiphon. Next base: position 248,657,320 of record JAYESA010000004.1, on the reverse strand, counting down.
TCAAGCTAAAAATAAAAATTTCATCCACAATATGCAACAACTGAACTAAATATCAATCCATGGTAATTAAATTATAAGAGGGAACGGTACGCATCATTAGTCTGCAGCCCAATAATACAGTCGTTTGAATAGACCAAGAAAATATTATAGGCCTATAAACACTAGACTACAATAGCAGAGTCATCCCCACCCAATGCCAATGTATATACGTCTGTATCGCTCCGAAGAACGCGGTATATGAATAAAGGAGGTGGGTGTCCCATACGCCTACTAGTCGCCATCCCCACCCAATGCCAATATACAAGTCTCAAGTGCGACGTGGACATCTCGTAACTATATGCAAGTCACTAAGAACCATATAACTACGCTAAATACCATCACACGTTCTACTGGCACCGATGGCCAGTCAAGTGCGTAAGCATGTGTCCTATCATGAACTCACTTTGTGACATAGAATGATACGTGTTAAGGCCTAAGAGTTATAATGATAACTCTGTCACTTAGGGCACGTCCATTAGACACTAGGTCAACACAAGTCCTAACGTCGACGCCTTTGTCGACTGCACCCGAGTCATTCTCGGATGCTCATAGTTATATAATATAGAGAGACAATATATAATATTAACTGAATTTAAAGATTACAACAAGGCAAGGTATACTTGCCTGGAAGCCAGGCGAAGATTCGAACACAAACTCGACAGGGAAGTAGAAGCGCAAGATAAAAACTTGAGAAGATATCCCCGGATGCTGTCACAAATATCATCAACAGTTCCAGAATGAGTGAGATACTCAGAAAAACATATTCATACGTCCAATTTGGATAAAGGGGCAAAAATACAGTTTCTGGTCAACACGGGATCCATAAGTGGATCCGCCTTGCACCAAAAAATGTGACAGGAGCAAAGGTCCCTAAAAATAGCATATTATAGGTCAAACAAATACTAAATGACGATACGAACTCTATGGTATATCCAAATTTGGATTACGGTGAGCCGATCACAAAAATGCCCGTTGGAACGGAAAGTACGGCCCGCGAAACAGCGATGCGGTCACTGTCTCAGAATCAGGCGAAACTTGGGTCATGGGAAAAGTCGAACGTCACGAGTCCAATGGTGCCAGTTTCGTCACGATACAACAAGCGTGCACAAGGTAATTAGGTAATTTGCAAAACACCGATACATGGGACTTTCGACGGATACGGGTTGATTCCAGCACGCACACACGTCTGAATCGAGCCCCGCAAAATCTCACACGTCGAAAAATATCGTATGCGCCTTTTAGTGCAATCGATACGCGACGTGGTTGCCCAGTTTGACGGGACCAACTCTGTATCATAGAATTTTTATTGCTTTATAAAACAATTTTTCTTTGATTTAACACCCAATTTATCTAGATATTAAAACCAGATTATGTTATTAAATTTTGATGGAAAACGAAGGTTTTTATATTGTGTACGCACCTGCGTAGGCGGATCGCGGAAAGATCAAATAATGGCGAAGAAATCATGACTCAAAGTTGAGCTCACGAACCGTGGATTCTGTCTCTGTGCGCGCTCGGGGACAGTCCGTCGACTGAGGGCGGCCGTTTTGGCGACTCACGACGGCTTAGGGCAGTGCCAGACAGCGGGCCGGCAGTCGGGGCTTATCGGAGGGGGGGTGCTCCGGCGGTCTGCTTCGGCCAGGGAGGCCTGAGCAACTGCGGCAACAGCAGTAGCTCAACCCAGCAGCGGCAGCAGCTTTAACAGCAACATTAGCAACCATAGTGATTGCAGCAATGGCCATGGCATCCGTTGCCTCCGACCTGGGGGCCCAGGAGGGGGACTCGGTGGAGGCGGAGGTTCGGTTGGTTTTGGGGGTGGCAGTGTTGGTATTTTTTATGGTGAGGTTGATGTAGGTGGTGGCGGTAGTGATGGTAGCTATCGTAGGGGTCAGGGAGGAAGAAGATGGGAATAGTGGTGGTGGTGTTGTTTGATGGCGGTGGTGATGGTGATGTAGGTGGTGATGGTGGTTGTCGTAGGGGTCAGTGAGGAAGGAGATGGGAACGGTGGTGGTGGTGGTGGTGTTGGCTGATGGCGGTAGTGATGGTGATGGTGGTGATGAGGAGGAAGAAAAGAGGGTAGCTCCATATATTGAGGGAAAGAGGGAGAGGGTATTATTTTAAATGAGTAGAGAGAGTGTGTTGCCTAGGGATTAGGGCCGGCTAGGTTCCTAAGGAGAGGGGGGTTTTTATGAAGGAATGGGTGGTTGAGAGAGGTAGGGGTTTGAATGGAGGGCTAGGATTGAATGTAGGTATATGATATTGTATAGTACCATGCAAAAAGAGAGGGAGAGTATTAGGACCGGTCATGTCTCCCCAAATTGGGTTTCTTTTATTTGTTCCAACCTATAGAAGGTGGACACATGGCTAGCTATTTGCACAAAAGTCTCCAATAGTTTAGGACTTGCACAAAGAGAAAAAATTGGATTGGATGTAGAAAAATGCCATGTTTGGTATGTTGTAGTGGGAGAAATTGGTGTGTGGTGTTTTGTATGAGCCATGAGGGTGTGGGTTTGGGTTGGTGTTGGGTCTAGTTTTGGGTTAGGTTGAGTCATTGGACCAATTTTGTTAAAATTAGTGTCAATAGTATTCTTTAATTAATTGGAAGTGCATAGGATTTAAATTGGGTAGGACACAAGTGTCATGGACGGAGTAGACTCGGAATAGATTATTGTCATAAATTTGTTTGTGAGAAAAGGGTCCAGATTGTGTCTACAATTTTGATTGGAACGGGCAATGATACAAAGTTGGATTTAAAATTAGAAAATATGCACAAATATTGTAAATTTAAAATAAAGCATAAGAGTGTGCATTCATGAGTAACACAAAGGTCAGGATTGAAGATTGGTACGTCTAGGTCAAGGGTGTGATATCTATTGGACGGCAGAAACTAGTGTAGTACTCTAGATATTTAAACAACGATAAAGTACAACAATTGAATAAAAATCACAATAGTGAATTATAACCCCAATAATTAATCCCAAATAATACTGATTTAATCCATAATCCTATATTTTGGTCAGGGGATTTACACTTTTCCTGGACTTCGACGACGTGACGGTCGTCACCAACATGTTATCCCTCCAGCAACTTCCCCTTAACAAAAACCCAGGACGGAGTCACACCGATCCCAAGGGAAACAATGGAGGTAGTCAATCTTCCCCCAGCTTACGACCAAGCAGCCGGGCTAACACCTCTTACTATGCCTCGGGGCAAATTTATGCGGGTCCACCCGGATCTTGTCCCAGACTTGACGCAGCAAGCAACACCTTTCGTCGTCAGGCCTAAAATACGAAAAGCCAAGTCCTGCCACATGGTTTCTCCTACCATTGAGGAGGCCTGGGCAAGGGCAACCATGTCGGTCCTTACGTACCAGCAGAATTCTGAGGCGCCCGACGTCAAAGCGCCTTCAACGACCAGGTCAAAGGGAAAGCAATGCAGGCCGGGATGTATGATCCTTTCCTCAGAAAACACAAATGGTAGACTTTGGATGCTCAGCGTAGCTCAACAAGTCTCCCTTTGCACAAAACCAAGGTCTCGCATGACTCATCAGCAATGACGCACGTTAGGCAGCATTCCATTGTACCCATCCGAGCAGGTCTTCCGCACAAGAAAGTATCACACCTCATGTGTATACGATAGTACTTATGTTCGTAACAAAACCTTATGGGCAACAGGCAGTGTTCCCCTGCGCGATATACAAAAACGTGTGGCAAGCGGTGGTCCTCGACGTGGTAGACAATCGTGCGCACGCAGTAGTGATCCGACGCTCACAACTCAGCCAACTCTCTTATGTATAAGTGGCAGTGTTCCTGTGCACAGAGCTTATTATTCTTCATAAGCTAAGTCATCGTCAGTATTTAACGCAACAAATGATGAGCTGTCTCAGTTCTATCATTATAGCCAACAATTATTCCGTCTCATGCAGAAGATGAGTTATGACCTCCAAAAAGATGAAGGTCTAAACTTTGGTAAAGGACGATATATTCCTCTACAATTTGACAGTTATTACAACATCACTCGCAGAGGACTAGGATATAGAGATGCTAGTACGCACCATCACTCCCATAAAACGGTCAACAAATTTCAGCCAAATAGGAGAGCCCATTCTACGTGGAGTACATATTCTCTAACGACGCCTACCGGCTCACGAAACCCAACAGTGACTTGCTCATGGTACCTATCAACGGTAAGTTCCTGAAAACATACTACGTCTAAACTAGACTGGTACTCCCCTTATCCCTATCAGAATAACCTAGACGTACGTCTCTACACTCTAGGTTCTTCATCCATAGCAAGTTTCTATGTGCAACATTTTCCCCTGAATTACAAATTCTTGTAAAAGCCATCATCTATATCCCGGAGTCCTGGATATGCAACGGATGATGGATCCGCAAAGTCTTTCCAAAAAAGTAGTCCTCAGGTTTACTCGCACACTCCCGCAGTGACCACTCAAACTAATCTCGTTAGACGCTAGCCATGTTCATATTGCCTCTGAGCTATCGTCTCACCAATCTCCCCAGTGGGAAGTCCTTAGGTCTATCTTTATTTTCGGATAGACCACACTCAACAAACTACTCCCTAGTGAGTCCTTGGGACTTTGGTTTACGTCTATATTACCTCTGAACTACTGTCCTAACATTTTTTCTCGGCTGAGTTTGCCATATCCATATTACCTATGAGAAAATCTCCCGGGTTTTGGCTATCGATCATCACGTCCATATTACCACTGATATCGGCCGTCATCCCCACTTATTTCTCGTACTCACCAAGGTACACCAGCGGTGTTAAGTCCACAAAAACTGTCACGTCCATATTACCTCTAGCATGGCTTATCTCAAACCTATTACTTACACTTACATGCGCAAAAATTAATGGGTCCACAAAACCTATCACGTCCATATTACCTCTGATAGGGTTTGTTTCGAATATATTACTTCCACCCTTAGTGCTCAAAAGGGTAATAGGTCCACCAAAGATCCCCCGCGGGATGTCCTTACTATCCACAAAACCTATCACGTCCATATTACCTCTGATAGGGATTATTTTTGAACTTATTATTTGTACTGAACGTGCACAACAAATAATAAGTCCACAAAAACTGCCACGTCCATATTACCTCTGGCATGACTTGTCTCAAACCTATTACTTGCACTTATATGCATAAAAAATAATGGGTCCACAAAACCTATCATGCCCATATTACCTCTGATAGGACTTGTTTCGAACTTATTATTTGCACTCAACGTGCGCAATAAATAATAAGTCCACCAAGAGTCCCCCAGTAGGATTTCCTCAATGGAAGCAAACATGCACGCCCATACTACCTCTGGCGTGCTTCCTTCTCCTTCCACAAAAATGACAGGATAGTACCTAACCTCTCGGTATAGCTATTGATCAGCTCACGTCTACGTAACCTTTGAGCTATCGTCCCCACATCCTCCCCCGAGAGTGTGCCATATCCAAGTGACCTCTGAGCAAACCTCTTCCTACGACTATCACCAGTCGTCATCTTAACTTATCACCTGCTCTTAAATTTAAGTGTGCCAACGGTGTTAAGTCCACCAAACTGGCCACGTCCATATCACCTCTGGCAAGGCCTATTTCGAACTTATTACTTGCACCCTAGTGCACAAAAAATAATAAGGCCACCAAAGATCCCCCAGCAGGATATCCTTAAAAAGCTACGGTACTGTACTACGTTCATATTATCTCTAGTATAATACCCAAAATTTCACAACATACAAAATTCTAAAAAATGAGAGACTTTATTGATTAATAATCAAGATCATGAGTACATATGATGGAAATCTATTACATTCAGTTTTTTTTATTAGTATTCAAGGTCATGAGTACATATGATGGAAACATGTTTTAAAGGGTTTCCATTAGAAGTGTCCCTCCGTGTTGTCGCCGCTACTGACACAAGTCGAGCCCGTAGCAGAACTCAATGCTTTATGGATCATTCCTCCACAATGCAAACCTCAGTATATGAAAAAGAATCCATACCGATGGATAGTAAGGGAGGAGCAGGAGCATGCGCTCTATAATCATGCGGAAAGACCAACGACAAGAATGACAATTAATCCAAATCATGTCATCGACCCCGCAGTCTCCCGGTCGATAGCAAATCGCATAAAATTGAGAAACATAGCTGTTACGTTGCATTAACAAGGACAGCTCAGCATATGATGCAGGATGTTCATCCTCGTCTCCTTGATTAGTTTTTGCCAAACTGTCCTCGTCTCTTGGATCAGTTCATGGAAAACCGCCACATAAAGTTGGTCTTCACCTTGAATAACGGGTGTTATGATATCCTTTCATTCTCTATTATGAGCCACGCGAGGGAGAACAAAGCCTGCATAGGAAAAATATATGATATCAGCATACAAAGACAAAGTTGACATCTACGTAGCAGAGCCTACTTGGCGCATAAGGTGTCTTCCACGCGGCAGAGCCATGGTGGTTGCATGTCCGGATTGAACTTCCATTCATGTGACAAATCATGGTTGTTGCATATCCAGATCGAGCCTTCATCAGGATCTTAGTTTTCGCATGGTGGTTGCCCATCCATACGATAAACTAATGAAAGAAAGCTTGCGCATATTCGTGATGATCTCTCATCCATGCGGCAAGGCTATATAAAAAATCTGCGTATGTTCTAGACGATTTCTCGATCAAGCAGCAAGACTGTTCATGGATGTCTCTGTGTCCATGGAAGTCCGACACAAAGAACGCGGTGCTCCCCTACCTCCAAGTAAAGCACCAAAATCAGGGGGCCAAGGATCAAGACCGCCACTGACAAAATTCTCGGCGAGAAGGGTCGCAGCCTGTGACATCCTTCGCAGGAAAAGGAGGAAGAAAGCAAAGAGATAAAAGTTCTCTCTCTCCCCCTAACTGCCTATTTATAGGCTTCAAAACCGCGTATAAGGATCGAGGCAATAAACTGAGAGATTAATGAGATGAACCTGATATCTCGATCCGCGTGATCTTCTTTAATCTTCTTGGAAACTGATGCCTCAAAACTCGTATCAGGAGACGACACAAAATCCTAAGAGAATTTGGTCAAAGATAGAGAAATACTCCTCATTTAAATGATCAGAGAGCCTGTCAGAGACAACTATACGAAAATGAGACTATGAGGCATGCCCTTCATATGCGGCCAATAGAGCTCGCCCATGCTTCTTTCAAAGTATTCCAAACTTATCATTTTAGAAACTTTGAAGGGGGTCTTGTAGAAGCAAAAAAAATTATGCAGGCCGCATAAAGGTCATACCCCCTCAACAGAACAACCAAGCCACAGAAAAGCCATATGCGGCCTGATCAACCAAGGCGTAGAAGAGCCACATGTGGCCTGAACTGCCAAAGCCACAAATACGTCACATGTGTAAAACCCCTATTCCTAGACACCGTATTTACTTTTTAATTATTAATATAATTATAGTAATTAGTGGCTAATTAGAAGAAATAGATTTTTATTAAATTTTATTTTAGGTGTTCGTGCACTTAGGGGATTTATGAGGCCATTAGGAATTTTTTCGAATTTATTTTATGTAGGAGACCCCTTGAGAAGTTGCTAGCTTAATGGTGTGCATTAATATAATTCTAGAATTTTCTATGAGTATATATATATATATATAAATATATATATATATATATATATATATATATATATATATATATATATATATATATAAAAGAAAATATAAAAGATTAGAAAAAAAACCAATCATTAAAATACTATCCTACCCATTCCTACCCATCCTAAAACAACAGCCACTTCCTTAGCAAACCCGCTGACTTTGCAAAAATCACACAGCCCCCTTTGTGGGCCAAAACCCACAGACTTGAAGCAACATCAACCCCTTAGTTACAAATTTGCAACAGAGCCCCAAATACCCCCTAACCCGCGAACGGATTCCCCCCTCATTCTCTCTCTTATATACATATATATATACTCTAATTCGACTAAAACCCTGAACCTAGATCATCCAAACTCTTCCTCTTACCATATAGACCTAGAGAGCCCTGCCACCGCAACCGGAGAACTCCGCCAGGCCGTCCAAAACAATCCCGACGACCGCGACCCCAGGCACCCCGCGTACCCCGCGCACCCCGCGCACTGCAGATTTTCGCAGCAAGGTACTTGTGTTCCGGAGTTATTTTCTGTCGCCTCGCTCAACCAAACGCCACCATGTCTTCACCGGTATGCTCACCCCTTAACCCTCTTCCATATATTTGTGTTAGTAGACCTCGAACAACGTGTAACCATAGGCAAAATCATCGCCAAAGTTGGCAGAAAAAGACCAATTTCTGGGATCGCAGAAAATTGCGGTGATCACCCATGTTCTCGAATTCGTATCTCCCACCACAGAGATCCGAATTTGATGATTCTTTTTAGTATGCGGAGACCACTTGACCTAGTTTAATTTCTGTTAAATAACCCTAGATTATTAACTGCTGTAGGTAGAATTAAATTCGTTGGAAAACCCAGTAAACACATTTTTTTCTAAATTTCTAAAAGTTGTGAAACGGAGCGCACCCCGCCAAACGGGATCGCCCTGCCGTGTACCAAGTATACCAAATAGTGCACACAGCGTACCCGGACATGGGAGAGTTTGCGAAAACTGATTCGGATACATGTGCACGCCAGAATCAGCCCGTATCCGCGGACAAATCCTGTGTCACAACTTTTGTGAAAGTCATGCGCATTTTGTGCACGCTCGTCAGATTGCGATAAAACTTGTACCACTGGACTCATGGTAACTCCCTAGTCGTGTGACCCAATTTTTACGTAATTTTGAGACAGTTGACCAAGTCGCCAATTGGCGGGCCCTACGGTTGACTTTTTGGGCAAAATTGTGTTCTGCCGATCGGAATCCACATTTGGACATACCGTTGGGTTCGTATTGACATTTAGAGTTTGTTTGACCTATAATTTATCCCATTTAGAGAATGTTACCCTTGGCACATTTGTTGGTGCAAAGTGGGCCATACGTTGACCCCACTTTTATCCAAAATTACCGTTTTGCTCCTGTGTCCAAATTGGATGAAAGGGAAGTGATTTCTAGCTATTTTGCTTATTCTAGAAATGTTGGTGATGTTTATTTCAGCATCCGAAGACGTTCATTCTGAGGCCATAGTTGCTGACTCTTGGTGTTGACATCGAGACATTACATTTTGCAGCTTTCTTGTCAGGCAAGATATTTTGCCAAATTGCTTACAGTATTTTGCATGCTTAGTATATTTCTGTTTATTTATTGCATGTGTAGTTCCTTTCAGTCATTACTATATATTAGATATGTTGACACACACCTAACACTTAGTATCATGAGAGGACAATCATTAGGCGTATGGACTTTTAACCACTCTGGTAAACCGTAGTATATAGCTCGCACTACGGGCGTGTGTCGCGTTTATTTATTGCTAGTCGCTACCTCCGCGGTATGTCAATTTCTGGAGTCTCGCTAGTCGCTACCCCCGCGGTATGTCAATTTCTGATGTCCATTGACGTGTGTGTGAGTTGTGAGGTAGATCGAGTAGCCTACCCTTGTCCATATGTCGAAAAGTTGTCCTCATTTGCATTCATATAGATTATCTTGTACAACGTACTTATATATTTTTAAATATTATGCATGTTCACTGTATTCAAATTGGCTTGCTTCTATGTATCTTGTTATGTCCCTCTGAGGACCTGGTCCCTTACCAGGTATAGATGACCAGGAGTATCCGCGGGAGTACGGGCCTAGACCTGACGTATTCCTTTCTGCCGAGGAGGTCTTACCTTCTGAGCATCTTTGATTACATCTAGCGATGGATTCTTTTTAGCTGATATACTTCTGTCTTCATATTATTTTACATTGGAGATTTTATACTCCTCTCTCATTTTAGTTTTGGATATAGTCTTTGGTAGTGGATTTGTCTCCACCCGACTAATATTTGGATATTTCAGACTCCTTATTCTAGATTAGTATTTCTTTTCTATGGCTTGTTGTGTGGATGAGATTAGCATATCTGTGACTTGTGACATTATATATACCACATGTGAGTTTATATTCATTCTACAGCGCACGTGTGTATTATGGTATCCAAATATTGGAGTTGCCATATACATACGGCTGGCATGCTTACGTGTTCCTAGTCCTACGTATTTTGGGACTGGGGTGTGACATGTTTTTGTAGTGGCCCATGCAGGTCGAGTTATTCGTTTCGTTTACGTAACTGTACCGAGCGGGCCTGCAACTAGGATTAGAATTTTAGATCTCATCCACACTTGACTATAACTTACCTTCCTTCCAACATGTCCTACTTAAGTGCTTGCATCCTGCTTGATTCATCTACTCTTCTTAATCCTTCGTCCATCTCTTACAAAGAGATGAATTTGCATAACGGGCATGCCGCCACCGGGGATAACACGTCTCCAGGGGACGACGACCAATCACCAAGAGTGACCTCAACGATACCTCTTCTTCCTGGACCGGATGGACTGACTAGCAATCAAATTCTATTAACTCCTTTCACGATACCTGATGGAACCCTTCCAGCTTTATCAGCACCGCAGGATGGCCAGACACAGCTGTTCCAATTCTTTCAGATGATAATGCGGGAACAGAGGCAGCAAGCAACAGAGCAGAGGCTAGAATTTTTGGCAGCACTTGAGAGAATGGCTGCACTAGCCCCTATACCAACCCAGGCACTAGTTTCAGTACCACTAGCTCGGGTTGGTTCAGTCAAGGACTTTGTGCAGATGGGCCCTAAGCCATATAAGGGCAATGAGAGTCCAGAGGAGACCACGAACTGGATTGCCAATACTAAGAATTTGTTAGAGGCATCACAACTACCTATTGACCTATGGATGATAGGCGTGAGGACTCAGTTGGAAGGCAACGCGCATCACTGGTAGGAATCAATGGAGCGCCAATTGGGTACGCGTCATACTTAGGAACAATTCTTGGAGTGCTTTGAGAGAAAGTGCTTTTCGGACACTGTAAGGGACGCGTTGTACGATCAGTTCCTCCATCTGGAGTAGGGGAACAAGACAGTTGATGAGTATGACGCAGAGTTTAGCTGCCTAAGTAAGTATAGCACAGTCCTAATACCTAATGACTTGGAGAAGGCTAAGAGGTTTCACCGTGGGCTGACTCAGGAGCTCCAGCACTATACTAGCTCACAGTCCCGGATCTCTTATGCCGAGTTATTGACAAAGGCCAGGATCCAGGAGGCCATCAACAAGGGAAACGGAATTCAACAGAGAAGTCACCAAGGACCAGTAAGGATACAGCAAGGAGGACCCATTCGACACCCTTTGACATGCCAGCAACCAGATAGTGTCGTACCATATCCAACCAAGGACCCCCGTACTTGTCACTTTTGTGGTAAGATAGGTCATATTCATAGAGACTGTCATCGTCGATTGGGGCTGTGCATGATATGTGGATCAAATCACCATCAAACCCGAAGATGTCCTCAGCAGAACCAGAGGTCTATGGCATTAGAATCAAGAACACCGCATACACCCTCAAGTATAGAAGACCAAAGGGACCCACCACTGCTTCTACAGTCTGCACAAATGGAGGGGACTAGACCCCAGTTGGACAACCAAGGATAAGGCCAAGCACTCATTATGACAAATATGGGAGAGCAGACACAGGAAGCCGTAGATACAGGTACGACCTTTTAGTTATAATTGTCTTTGCATACTTATAACCACAATGTGACACAAGATCTTAGATGTACAAATAGATGTAGAATTATATATATGGTAGTTTAGCAGTTATGAGGATGTATGTATATTTTACCCAGATGGCATACACGCGATGCTAATAGATGACATGAGTAGCAGTAGTAGCATTCTTCCCCTATCCTTATCTCGCCCTCTTGGGTGACTCATCTCCTCTTTTTATATTCATTCCTTATCTCGTAGTTGTATCTTTTCGTGCCATTATGAATTATTGATTTATATCAACCTCACCCCTATTTTGTTAGTAAAACATAAATGTGTTAGTAATGCTTGATAACTAAGGATGAGTTCTTAATAATAACCCCTATATATATGCACTATAGTAATATCTGTATTCTTTATTAGTTTAACCCTTAAGTAGCACCACGTAGCCTAGAAGAAATTGTTAGATCATTTGAGATAGATCATACCCCTAATAGTTAGTCAAGACCTTAAGTGTTTCCCTAAAAATATAGACTATGCCTAGGAAAGAGTTGAAGGCACTTGTTACGAACTGATGACTATGACAAATCGCTGGCGAGGTAGCGACAGTTGCAGCCAGACGATTTTGGTAGAGTAGTCGAATTACTTGCAGCCATACTGGCCAGGTGGCCTGGCAGTATTAGACTACATTACTTGACGGTTACGGGGAAAGGTTATAGTTATGAGATTCTAGACAGGTATCCCAAGATTCTTGACCCAATAAATGTATTTGCCTTACAACCTAGACAATAGCTTCAAAGAATATGACTACTAGTAGAATTCTTGTAAGTTGGGTAGTGTAGACGAGTTAGAGGATGATAGAATAGTGTATGGACAATAGATGAGAAAGTGTTAGAATGGCAGACCACGACCTTTAGGAAGCACTGCTAGATACCAATGTAGTATAATTGCTATAGTGATTATTATGAATATTGGTTAGTGTCAATTTCGAGGACAAAATTTTTGTAAGTTGGGTAGAATATAAAATCCCTATTCCTAGAAACCGTATTTACTTTTTAATTATTAATTTAATTATAGTAATTAGTGGCTAATTAGGAGAAATATATTTTTATTAAATTTTATTTTAGGTGTTCATGCACTTAGGGGATTTATGGGGCCATTAGGAATTTTTCCGAATTTATTTCATGTAGGAGACCCCTTGAGCAGTTGCTAGCTTAATAGTGTGCATTAATATAATTCTAGAATTTTCTATGAGTATATATATATATATATATATATATATATATATATATATATAAAAGAAAATATAAAAGATTAGAAAAGAAAAAAAACCAACCACTAAAATACTATCCTACCCATTCCTACCCATCCTAAAACAACAGCCACTTCCCTAGCCAACCCGCTGACTTTGCAAAAATCCCACATCCCCCTTTGTGAGGCAAAACCCACGGACTTGAAGCAACAACAACCCCTTAGTTGCAAATTTGCAACAGAGCCCCAAATACCCCCTAATCTGCGAACGGATTCCCCCTTCATTCTCTCTCTTATATACATATATATATACTCTATTTTGACTAAAACCCTAAACCTAGATCATCCAAACTCTTCATCTTTCCATCTAGACCTAGAGAGCGCCGCCACTACAGCCGGAGAACTCCGCCAGGCAGTCCAAACCAATCCCGACGATCGCGACCCCGCGCACCCCGCGCACTGTAGATTTTCGCAGCGAGGTACCTGTGTTCCGGAGTTGTTTCTCGTCGCCTCGCTCAACCAAAAGCCACCCTGTCTTCACTGGTACGCTCACCCCTTAACCCTCTTCCATATTTGTATTTTAGTAGACCTCGAACAACGTGAAACTATAGGCAAAAACAGCACCAAAGTTGGCAGAAAAGACCAATTTCTGGGATCGTAGAAAACAGCGGTGATCACCCATGTTCTCGAATTCGTATCTCCCACCACAGAGATCCGAATTCGATGATTCTTTTTGGTATGCGTAGACCACTTGACCTACTTTAATTTCTGTTAAATAATCCTAGATTATTAACTGCTGTAGGTAGAATTAAATTCGTTGGAAAACCCAGTAAACATATTTTTTTCCAGATTTCCAAAAGTTATAAAATGGAGCGCACACCGCCAAACGGGACCGCCTCACCGTGTACCAAGTGTACCAAACGGTGCGCACAGCGTACCCGGATACGTGAGAGTTCGCGAAAACTGATTCGGACACATGTGCGAGCCAAAATTAGCCCGTATCCGCAGACAAATATCGTGTCACAACTTTTGTAAAAGTTGCGCGCATTTTGTACACGCTCGTCAAATTGCGACGAAACTTGCGGAACTGGACTCGTGGTAACATGCTGGTCTTATGACCTAATTTTTATGTAATTCTGAGACAGTTGACCAAGTCGTCAATTGGCGGGCTCTACGGTTGACTTTTTGGACGAAATTGTGTTCGGCCCATCAGAATCCACATTTGGACATACCGTTGGGTTCGTATTGATATTTAGAGTTTGTTTGACCTATAATTTATCCCATTTAGAGACTGTTACCCTTGGCAAATTTTTTGGTGCAAAGTGGGCCACACGTGGACCCCACTTTTATCCGAAATTATCGTTTTGCCCCTGTGTCCAAATTAGACGAAAGGGAAGTGATTTCTAGCTATTTTGCTTATTCTAGGAATGTTGATGATATTTATTTCAGCATCCAGAGACATTCATTCTGAGGCCGTAGTTATTAACTCTTGGTGTTGACATCGGGACATTACATTTTGCAGCTTTCTTGCCAGGTAAGATACCTTGCCAAATTGTTTACAGTATTTTGCATGCTTATATTTTTGTTTATTTATTGTATGTGTAGTTCTTTTCAGTCATTACTATATATTAGATATGTTGACGCACACCTGACACTTAGTATCATGAGAGGACAATCATTAGGCGTATGGGCTTTTAACCACTCTGGTAAACCGTAGTATATTGCTCGTACTACGGGCGTGTATCGCGTTATTTTATTGCTGGTCGCTACCCCCACGGTATGTCAATTTCTGGAGTCTCGCTGGTCGCTACCCCCGCGGTGTGTTGATTTCTGATGTCCATTGACGTGTGTGTGAGTTGTGAGGTAGATCGAGTAGCCTACCCTTGCCCATACGTCGAAAAGTTGTCCTCATTTGCATTCATATAGATTGTCTTATACAGCGTACTTATATATTTTCAAATATTATGCATGTTTACTGTATTCAAATTGGCTTGCTTCTATGTATCTTGTTATGTCCCTCTGAGGACCTGGTCCCTTGCCAGGTATAGACGACTAGGAGTATCCGCAGGAGTACGGGCCTGGACCTGACGTATTCCTTTCTGCCTAGGAGGTCTTACCTTCTGAGCATATTTGATTATATATAGCGATGGATTCTTTTTAGCTTATATACTTCTGTCTTCACATTATTTTACATTGGAGATTTTATACTCCTCTCTCATTTTAGTTTTGGATATAGTCTTTGGTAGTGGATTTGTCTCCAACCGACTATTATTTGGATATTTCAGACTCCTTATTCTAGATTAGTATTTCTTTTCTATGGCTTGTTGTGTGGATAAGATTAGCATATCTATGACTTATGATATTATATATACCACATATGAGTTTATATTCATTCTACAGCGCACGTATGTATTATGGTATCCATATATTGGAGTTGCCATAAACATACGGCTGTCATGCTTACGTGTTCCTAGTCCTACGTATTTTGGGACAGGGACGTGACAACATGTGGCTAGAACAAAAAAGCCGCAGAGAAACTGCATGCGGCCGGGTCAAACCAAAGATTAAGAAGCCGCATAGTATACTATATGCGGCCTGAACGACCACAGAGCAGGAAAGCCGCATGAGGACCCCCTGACATAGATTCTGAAGTCTGTCAGAAGCTCTAACACATCACTCATCATTCTGAGATGCTTCGAGACTCGTAAAGATGACGGCTCAGAAAAAGATAAAGAGTCACATCCAATAATTAATGACCTCGTCAAACGAGCCAAGCCCCCCCTCTTTGGAGAGACCGCGAATGAGAGCACACATGCAGCCTCGACTCTATGTGTCCTCGTCCTTATAAAGTCAGAGTGTCCATCAGACCAAGGAAAGACGAGGGCACATATGCGGCCTAGATGTTATGCGTTCTCTTCCTCAAGAAGCCAAAGTGTCCATCAGACCAAAGGCGGATGAGAGCACACATGCGGCATCACCAACATGCCGCCAGAGTGTCCATCAGACCAAGGCCAAACGAGAGCACGTATGCGGCTACAAGACCCATGCGTCCTCATTATTATGCATCCAAGTTGTTATGCGGCCTCTAGTTCATAAGATCTTTCCATTATAACTGTAGAAATTTTCGTACAGTTTGTGCTGACTACGTGTCCAGCTGACCAAGTCACGCCCATAATGGGTTGATAACAACTCCGATATCTCTTCAACAACATATTTGAACCGAACTCACTTGGTAGTTTTCCCGTGACGTACGGCCATAGTTACAACCACATGTTGTTCAAGTAGCCCTATGCAGCCACGAAGCATATACATATGAGGTATCCATAACCCTCCCACTGGGAGGCTATAAATAGCAAGGTACCACACCCACACAAAGACCCGGCTGGCTATTGGAAAACCTACACTCGAACAAAAGTGAAGAGCTTCCGCATCAGATCATCCATGGAGTAAATATAGTTGCTACACTCCTAACCCTCCATCGTCACCCCAAGAAAACAAATTTGTACTTAGATTGTCTTCTAGGACTTCTTTATACTTTTTTGTAGTTTTTTAATCAAATCAAATTCTTTTAGTTCTCCATTTGATTTAATGGCAAACTATCACAATTTGGCTTTGGATTCGCGTAATATAAGATTGGTGCTCTCCTCTGATAGTTTTACCCCAATCGAACTTTTGGGATCTCATTATTCGTGTTGGCCTATGATCATCACCCCGTACAACCTTTCGCCTTGGATGTACATGAAGACTCCGGTATATTCTTAACCGTCATTATTTTGGGTCCGAATAATCCGAAGAGGAACATCGATGTGTACTTTCAACCGTTGATAGATGAGTTGAATCAGCTATGGAAAGTAGGCGCCAACACGTATGATATTTCAAAAAACCAAAATTTTCAGATGAGGACAGCACTTATGTGTACCATCAACGACTTTTCGGCTTATGGCATGTTATCAAGATGGAGCATTCATGGTCATCTCTCATGTTCGTATTGTATGGACCGCACTAAGGCTTTTCGTTTAAATATGAAGAAAAATCATGTTTCTTCGATTGTCATCAATAATTTCTGCTGTCGGATCATTCATTCCGGAGGAACATGAATGCATTTTGTGTCAGCATTATGGAGAAGGAAAATCTACCTCCAAGGTATCCCGGAGACACGATATGGGAAAAGATTAAATATTTACAATGTGCTATTGAAGAGACTACTAAGGGGTACAAGTACGATGGATTTGGTCACACTCATAACTGGACGAAGATAAGCATATCCTGGGATCTGCCATATTGGAGCACTAATCTGATCAGACATAATCTTAATGTCATGCATAAGAATGTGTTTGACAATATAATTAATACTGTAATGGACGTAAATGAGAAGATGAAAGATAATCCCATGGCCCGATTAGACTTAGAAAAAATATGCAGACGTCCTGCGTTGCATTTGATAGAGTAAGGGAATGGAAAGTATAAGCAGCCTAAGGCAATTTTCTCACTGGATAAGGAGGATAAAGGATGACTTTATAGGTGGATTCATGGGCTAAAATTTCTAGACGAGTACGTGTTGAATCTGAAAAGATGCGTTGACCCGAAGGAGAACAAACTGACGGGTATGAAGAACCACGACTGTCACGTATTCATGGAGAGGTTAATTCTAATTGTATTTTGTGAATTCTTACTGCAGGTAGTTTAGGATCCATTGACTGAGCTTAGCATATTCTTTAGGAATCTTTGTTCTACAAAGTTGATCGTCGATCATCTAGAAAAGCAAGAGAATGACATTGTGGTAACACTTTACAAGCTTGAAAGGGTATTCCTTTTTGAATTCTTCGACTCTATGGAGCATTGGTCAATTCATCTTTCTTACGAAGCACGTGTTGATGGGCATGTCGGTTATCGGTGGATTTACCCGTTCGAGCATCAACTGAACCACCTAGAGAGAAAGGTAAAAAAAAGTCACGAATCGAGGGTTCTATTTGTGAAGCATATATTCTTGAGGAGATTATAAACTTTTGCTCGATGTATTTCAAGCTGCATGTTGCTACTAATAGAACAAGAGTTCCCTGAAACGACGACAGATATCAGGAATCTAATGATGCAATACTAAAAGTATTCAATGCTTTCGGTAAGCCTTCGTACAAAATGAATAAAAGATATTTGAATGACGATGAGCTAAGGGCTGCTCAGTTGTATATATTACTCAACTTCGATGAGGATGAAGTAGAGAAGCTAGAGGGTAAGAAATTAATACGTCAACGTTTAAGTTCTCTTAATGTAATAGTATATACTAATATTGTTACACTAATTGGACGATATTTTATTATTTTTTAGCACATTTAATGATGATGTGAGGTCGATGAGACCATATATAACTGATGAAGAAGTAGAACAGAAATTGAGACTTTATTTTTCTTCTTGGTTGAGTGCATATGTAAGGATCTTTTTGTAAATGTACTATGCACAATAATTAACATAACATTGAACTTAATATCGTTTCTTTGGTATTTTGGTCGATCGTCCCCACACAACACTCAATAATGAGTCTATTAGAACTCTAGCCAATGGACCAATTTATGTCGTCAAAATATGGCCAAGCTACTGTGTGAATGTGTTTAGGTTGAAGAAGTCAACAAAAGCCCTGATAAAAGAGCTTCTTGGATCTCAATTCTTTAAAAAATAGTTGTTTTTGTATCAGATCTTCGAGCTACAAAGATGTCTATCCAAGCAATGATTTCTATGGCACGGGAGATTATGGAGTTTACATATAATTATAGAACAGATCCTGCTATGATCGTGTTATTCAGGTGTGATTGGTTCGATCTGATCCAAGATTAAGGTTGGAAAATAGACAAGCATGGTCTTATGGATATAAACTACCAGCGTAGATATTAAGGCTATGAACCATTTTTCCTATCAAGTCAGGCTCAGCTCATGTACTTTATAACTTATCCTAAACGGGGAACCACGAGGTCGGACTGGTGGACAGTATGCAAGACGAAAGCTAAAAATACCTTTCACGTTAATGAAATAGCTTATCAGGAGGATGAGCTACATATTTGTAAACCCCCTCACCCAAAATTAGGCCTACTTGGCATGGATAGAGAAACTAGGGTCAGTTTATATCCAATTGGAAATAGGACACGATATTTTATATAATTTTGTAATATTTTTATCACCTAGCGCACCTTACCATTGCTTCGATAATTAGAGCACCTCACTAGCCATTGCCCTCCTACAAATTTCATACCCTTGTCCTAGATGTGCCCGCCTTCTATTCTGACCTTTGTATAACTTATAATTATGCTCACTTGTGCTACATTTTAGTCTCACAATATTCGTCGCGGACATTTATATTTAATTCTAAATAATTACAACTTTGTATCATTGTGCGTTCCAATCAAAATTGGAGACACAATCTTGATCCGTTTCGTACAACCCAATTTATGATAATATTCTATTCTGAGTCCCCTATGTCCATGACACTTGTGTCCCACCTAATTTTAGCCCTATGTACTTCTAATTAATTTAAGAACACCTTAGGCATTAATTTTAATTAATTTAATCCAATTTCTCTCTTTGTGCAATTTTCCAATTGTTGGGCACTTTTATGCAAAAGTGTATTGAGGTGTCCACACCATTAGATATGACACATGAAGAAACCCATTTTTCGTTTATGTAAATTTTTCCATAATTTTTGGAATGTGCAACGCACAACATCACGCCCATTTAATTTTAGTCTTGCATTTAAACAATGCAAATATAGCCCTCCAAACATCCCCATGACAAGCCAAGGCCCACTCCCAAGGGGATGTTGACCAAGCCCAAATTTTCTAGGTCAACACCCAACTCAAATGCTACATGTATTTATACAACTTTCCCATTCTTTTTCCTTTTTCATCCTCCACAAATCAAACCCCAACACTAGCCGACCCTTTCCTCCCCTTCTCTGTGCAGACCCGACCAGCCGCCTGACCTTGCCGGAGCACTCGCCGTAGGCCGTCGACCGAGCCTCACTATCGTGCATCCTGTCCTCATCTCCTCCTCCTTCTCTCCTGGACGACTGAACCTCCATCTCCGCCATACGCCACCAGCCTCCACCACAGCCACATCATCATCTCCTCCTTGCCGGCCTCTTCTGTCGAGCCCGACCACAGTCATCCGTCCTGAGTTCTCCTCCTCACCGACTTTTTCTCCTCTCCGTCTCTTCCCCGGCCATTATTCCCGACTGCTTCATCGACGACTTCCCCCATGATCACCTCGACCCGACCGAGTCCCCACTTGAACGACCACCGTCCCTCACGTCGAGCAGCCAACCTCCCTCGCCAGAGACCTCCTCCATCACCATCGGACCTCCACGACACAACCCCGTCGACCCACACCCGTAGCACAGCACAGCCACAAGCACCAATACCACCACCGTTCATCTTCTCCTACCTCCCTGAACTCCTCCATCCCGCAGCCCAGCCTCGCCGGACCTCCCTGAGCACCTCCTCCTCTTCCCTGTCAGCCTCCTCTTCCTTGCCCTCATCGATTCCTCGTCGGACTCCGATAGTAGGATCACCCCATCGTCACAATCATCATCCTCCCATCATCAACATCATCATCATCAATCATCAACATAATCATCACCACCCCATCATCATCACCCCATCATCACCATCATCATCATCATCATCATCATCATCATATTATCCAATCATCATCATCACCCCATCATCACCCCATCGTCATCATCAATATCATCATCATCAATCATCAACATAATCATCATCACCCCATCATCATCACCCCATCATCACCATCATCATCATCATCATCATATCCAATCATCATCATCACCCCATCATCATCTCATCACCTCATCGTAACCTCAATCATCATCACCCTTATCGTCATCGTCGTCCCCATGCGCGTACCCCGAGGTTCGAACATGTTCCCCTCCTTTCATATTGTTATGTGTGCTTGTGTGTATGCTATTAGGACAGGAGTATTGCTTTATGACTGTTAGTTGATATCGGACCCTGAGTCGGTGAACCCAAACTCGTATACGTACGCGTACGCGTATATTATTTAGCTTGGTATATATATATATATATATATATATATATTTAGTGTATGTATTCAAATGGGTATGTATATAAATTATTGGTTATATTGTTATATATATATATATATATATATATATATATATATATATATATATATATATATGAGTAGGTAATTAAATGCTAAATAATAATTATGACTATAAATGTGTACGACCCTAGGACACCGTGGATTTTGTCCGCATATTTTCATATGACTTTGTGACCTGAATATTAAGGAATTGTCTGCCTTGTGTACACCGACGTGCTGGCTAGACAAGTGTTAGTTGACTGTCTGATTGTGTACAGCATTTGAAGTTGTGACACCCGTATAATTAGACGCGTAGTTGACCCTGTTAGTTGACTAGTATCACCCCTAGCGTACCCCCTGATTCCAGTGTAATTAAGATTGTGTATGTGCTAGTGTAATGACTGATGTTGTATTGTATTATATTATATGTGTATAGGACTATTAGATTGTTCTGTGCGACTTCTGGAGCAGGTTATTGGTACTATGCAGCTTCCTTGCCAGGCAAGTATACTTTGCCATTGTACTGTTATTCATATTCCATATGTTGCATGCATCTTTATTTTCTGTCATTAGTTTATATATTTTAAACTGCTATATAAACTGCGCGTCCAAGGAAACTTGGGTGCAAACGGCGGTGTCGTTGTGATCTATTTTTATTATGTATATGCATTGACCTTGTTTATGAGACCATCCCATTATCATAAAGTATTATTAGGTTTTATTGGCCGTGACACAGCTGCTACACGAGTGTGAGTCTCATATAGGACACAGACTGCGTGACAGATCTGGCCTCCTGTACGTATGGGCCGTGCGTTAGGGATAACTGCTGTTAGAAAATTTGCATGCTAGTAGACTTGGTAGTTATTAGAGGTATTATCGTATCATGGATATGACATGCTTAGAGCATGGGGTGGGGAGAACAACAAGTAAGGCATTTAGGCTCCTTTGTACTTTTCTTATTGTAACCCGGACGCTCCACCGGAGATACGGGCGGTGATGACCCCTATATTACTAGGGGCCTCTGCTGTTCAAAAGACGACATGCTTTGTAGGCCCCTGATTCTCCGAGAGAATCATGACAATCCTATTTATGGCCAGATAGCCCACTTGTTAGAAAGTTGTTCTCAAACTGCATTCACTTAGACGATTAGGTGACCAATTGGATATTTATTTCAGTATTTTATTGGCATATTTCTATATATCTTGTTATGTCCCTCTGAGGACCTGGTCCCTTGCCAGGTGTAGATGTTCATGAGTATTCGCAGGAGCGCAGATCCGAACTGGTTACTTATATTTCGAGGAGGTCTTTCCTTCGAGCCTCGTAATTATTAGTGATGTACTTACATTATGTTTGCTTTTATATTCTTGTTCGACAGTGGATTTGTTTCCATCCGACTGTCATCTTTAGATACTTTATATTGAGATCTAGTTATATAGATATTGGTTATTTATTTATTTCTATTTGATTTTCTGTGGATGAGAGTTAGATTATACCCTGTGACTTGTGGCATATTTACCACTTGTGGATTATTGTTCATAATACAGGGTACGCATGGGTTATGGTTTCCATATATTGGAGTTGTCATATATATGCGGCTGGCATGCTTACGTGTCCTAGTCCTACGTATTTTGGGACTGGGGTATGACATATTTTTAGTGGTGGCCCATGCAGGTCAAGAGTATATTGTCTCAGTTACGTTACTGTGCCGAGCAAGCCTGCACATAGGATTAGAGTATAGGATCTCATCCACATTTGACTATGACTCATCTTCCTTCCAATCCATTCTATTTGAATAATTGTATCATGCTTGATTCATGTACTTCCTAATAGTTTCTTGAGTATAGCCTCTGCTAGAATATAGGAATCCCTGTTGTTAGGATGATAATTTGGATAACATTCCTATTAAGAATACAACTAGGGCATTGACACATCACTAAGTTTAGAATATCTAGTGAACCCTAGCATCCAATACCTATAAATTAGATGACCATTACCCCTTGATACAATTATGAAAGACTTGAGAGTAGTATAGACACTACTAGGGTAGTTAGAAGTTTAACCATATTGTTTAACCCTAGTATTGAGGAACCAATAGAAATCCAAGATTGAACATTAGGACTAAACCTAAATTTCATAGTGAGATAACATTAGAACTATAAATTTAGATCATTGTCTTGATATTAGCAGAACAGTACCTTAGGAAGCCAAGAGGAATAAATATAACATCTTCCTTGATCATACCTCGAACATAGAGATTAGCATACCCTATTTCCTTAGGAAACCATGATCTTATCTAGAGTCCCTCTATTTTAATTTCATATCTTGTTCCTCTGCAAACTTAGCGCTCGCTATTTATGCGACGACTAATTATGTTCTTCTTTTCTTCATCTTTCAACTCGTGCCACCTGACACTTCTGATTGTAAACCGAGTAATTTTATTCTATGTTAGGATATATAGTTTGCTAAGGTTATAGTTTGTTAATCTTAAATTTTAAATTCCCGTGTTTGGTAATTAGAACTTGATAGTTGAGATGTTCATTTAGATTATAATTTTATGGACATACCTTAGTTTTAAATCACGTAATTTGTATCCATAACTCAATATAGGTTATATCCTCTTTCACTTGAGAGCCAGTAACCCTTCCATTCTTAGTTTTAACACTTTTGTTCTATGAACACTATGATTAAGACTTAAGATGATCATTACCTATATAATGCAATAGGATGCCCTAATAGGTACCAAGATCTTTTCCTCGTGTACCCTTATAAGAGTTTCTGCTTTATTTACAAGTGCAAGGTTATTTTGTAGAATCCCCTTAAGACTGTCACAATATTAGTTAATTCTTTTAAGTTGTGTAGTATGCCTCACAACCTAGTATCACATAGTCTTTTGACCTATTATTGAAGTGTAACTGAATGACATTAACTGTATACTAGCATAAGATGATAGTGTCTATTCAGACTATAGAACTTAGAGACCCATACCCCTATTTGGTCGACTAGCGACTTAGATAAGGAGTTAGTATGACAACTGTAGAGATTGTAGAGTCTTATCTTCTTTGTGAACTTGAATTATTATGTACCTTCTCTCATCATAATCCAGCGTATTTATATTTTCTGAACTACCTCGACTTATGCTGCTATTATAGCCTAGTTTTGCAAGCTTAATTTATATCGAGCTTGTTCATGACATATGTGTTTTTGGGGCCTGATCAACCACACTAATACAATTGTCCAATCAGAATCAGTGTATTAAGGTCTAGCTAACCTTAGTGCGCTTGGTTCGCTCTTCGCATGACTACTTATGTGGATTGAGATAAAATTGACTTAGCTCTTAGACGAATGTACTTGTCCTATAGACATGTCTTAGCGTATTGTATCGGTTACATAACTGTACTGATACGAGCATGCGAATAAAAAATTATCAAATAGGATTTCAATCCATAACTGCCTTGATAATTCCCATTTGAATTCTTTAAACGCCTTGATTTCCATACTTCTATCCCATTATCTCCCCCTTGAACTCTTTATCATTGTTTTTCGTCTTCCCTTATTTCAGAAAGACGAAACCTCGTACTTGGTATAAGTTTGATACATTGATAGTACTAGATATACCCCATAGGCTAATCACATGACTTGGTGGATCTCTTCCATAATTGATTTAGGGCATATCATATATGATATATTTGTGTGTTAGAAACTTCTGAGGATTGAATAATATGATTAAATAATTTGAGGAATATTTTCTTAGATGTATAGCCTTAGGTGATAGATGGGTAAATTCTAAGTTGGGTAAAAACCACATTGTTAAACTTGAGATGAAATTCTTTTTTATTGTGACCCAGTGAGATTAGATAGAGAGAAACCATGCCTTATTTTAATTTTGAGGACGAAATTATTTTAAGTTGGGTAGATTGTAAACCCCCTTACCCAAAATTAGGCCTACTTGGCATGGATAGAGAAACCAGGGCTAATTTGTATCCAATTGGAAATAGGACACGGAATTTTATATAATTTTGTAAAATTTATATCACCTAGCGCACCTTACCGTTACTTCGATAATTTGAGCACCTCACTAGCCATTGCTGTCACGACCCGTACCCGGTGTAAGGATACTAGTCGAAAACAACGCCTAGCCTACGCCGCAGAATCGGCGGTAGAACGCTGTCTAGATAGTCTATCTAATGTAATGAACCACCAATAATGATAGAATACTCAATCACAGAACTAAGATAGAATGAGCACGAATCAGATAAGAATAGAATAGTCATCATACAACTCATGAGTTTAAAAATAATACATCAATGAGTCTGAAGAGCAACAAAATAAGCTGGAGACAAATCCAGTACAAAAGAATACTACAGTACTACAAAGCTACAACTCCAGGGTCAACTGTCTCAGTTGGGATAAGTCCCTCTTGAGCCAGGGTCTCCGAATCTAAACCCACAACATCCTGGGGTCCATAATAGGTAGGGTACTCCTCAGTGTCATCTGGAAAAATATATCCAGTCAGAAAAGGAGCAGAGTACATCTTTAACAGCAGTTCTAATCCATGATAAAAACTATGTAACAGTAAATAGCTATGGATAAACAAGATGCACAAAATAGATACAAGAGATATATAGACAATAAGGAAATACTAGAAAGAAATACAATAAGGAACAATATGCTAATGAAACAATAATACTAATGACTAAGTGTGTGAGTATTAGCTTAACATGTGATCGGCTTGGGCAAGATACAATGCGGCCTGGCTAATCATACGTGCGGTGCATGATCAACACTATTCGCTTACCAATACTTTATTCAATAGGGATTTGATCACATATCTATACTAATACTCCCCACCCCCAACTGGTATAATAGATCCAACCACGGTATGCTATGGCACTGGATTCCCCAAGAAGAGAGTGACTCCTCCCAAAAATTGGTGTCTGTACATGTACAAGATAACCAATGAAACAATACTTGCACCATATACACCATATACCAAGGAATAACATCTCATGACGAGATCCGGATATACCAATCCGTGTAACCATAGTGTCAAGAGAAACATGTATATCTACACTAGATACAACGAACATAGAGGATATCATAAATGAGAAACTATCAGAGAATGTACTCGCCTGAAGTCCAAAGAACAGTCTCACAGATGTCTGACTCGGTACCTCGAAGACCTAGATATAGAATACCACATTAATACAAGGTCCCGGAAAGAGAACAAGTCAAACTAGTCAACTTCTAGGTCAATAAATCAATTCTAAATCAAAAGTCAACTATGGTCAACTCTAAAGTCAACTAAAGTCAAACATGGTCAAACCAAGGTCAACCTCACAAGAAATCTATATAAATAATATAGAAATAAAATACAATAATTTAGGAATCAAAATTAGATCCCAAATGATACCCACACAAGAATACTAATAGTACAAATAATGCACACTCTAAATAATGTATATACAAACCAAATAAAATAATATATTATTATTAGTATTACACCTCATAAAAACACCTATATATATATATATAAATCAAAATGCATATATATATATAAAACAATTAATAACTATATACTTATATATACCTACATATAAACTTACAAAATTAAAATACCAAACACATGCACATATTAATGTATGTATTTTACATGGCTAGAAGCACACATAAAAAAATAATAATATACAAATAATTATATAATAATTATAAATAATAAAATTACACATAAATATATTTTATAAAACATTTATGTATAATATTTTATTAACATAAGTACATATATAATTGCATGCAAGAAAGCTACATATCTATATTTATACATCATATTAAAATACATAAAAATATAGATCTATGCTACAACATCATAATAAATACACTAAAATAATATTTAATATCTATATATATTTACTAATTATAAATGAAGAATTTAAAGCATAATTAATTAGATCTACACACAAACACACCAAATTGGAGAGTATCCCACCGTATCCCACTAGATCTAGGATACGCATGTGACACGAATCCAACACACAACCAATTGCACCCCGAAGGACACAAACAAGTCACAAATAATATTTATGAATAAATCAAAGTGTCAAAATTAGATCTATGTGTCCGTGTCAAAATACGACATGTTCAAAGCCCCGTGTCGGAGGGAAAACCCCCAAAATGACACGTATCACCAAATAGTTGGGATACGAACCACATATACCCAAATATGGATACGACACAAGCTCCAAACACATAAGCACATGCCCAATTGATCTATAGGATCAATTGACACACACAACAAAATGTAAATTCGGAATTCCAATAAAATTGACACAAAAAGTACCATAACTTTCTTCATGGGTCTCCTATAAACATAAAATAAAGTCCTATGGGTAGTACATACATATTGGTTGATTTTACATGATTAAATCTTATATTTAGAAGCTATTTTAATGGAAAAAACTGAATTATACCTATTGGGAGATGTATTCCCAATGAAACCTCCAATTGAGATGAACTTGCTTCCAAATTGTAGATCCTTGCTCCTCTTTGTAGATCCTTGCTTCCTCCTTCTAGATCCTTGCTTCTCAACTTTCTAATGGTGAATTGGAAAGAATTTGGGATGAATTTGGTGGGAAATTGGAATGGGAAAGAAAGGAATTTGGGAGTGGGGAATTCTAGATCTAGATTTGGAATGAGAATGAGAGGAGAGAGAAATTTTCTCCCTCTAATATAGGCCGGCCATGCCCCCTTCCCCAAGCAATTGTAAAATGTCCAATATACCCCTTGGGACCTCTCATGAAGAAATAATTAAGGAAGGAAGCTTCTAGTCTAATCACTTAATTAATTTAATCCATCTCCTTAACCATGGGCTTTCTAAATGGGCCAAGTCTAACTATTTAATTCATGTTGGTCCATGGGTCCAAACTACACTAGTTGGGTCTACTAAAATAAGTCCAAAATAATTAATTAACATCCAACAATAATTAAATAATACAACAAAAATTATTTACCATGCACAATATTTATTTAAATAGGAAATTACTAAAATATCCTTTTTCCTAAAATGTGGTAGTGACAAGTCTACCCTCCTTAAAATAATTTCGTCCTCGAAATTTAAAGATGAAAACTACCCCCAAAAAATCACAGAACAGAACTAAAGAATCACAATTAACTAATGAACAGAACATAACTAGAAAATAACATACCTCAAGGTACAAACAAATATGGATAACGCTCTCGCATGTCATCATCTCTCTCCCAGGTAGACTCCCCCGGAGAGTGATGCCTCCATGCGACGCGTACCAAAGGAATAGTCTGGTTCCTCAGCACCTTCTCTCTCCGATCCAGAATCTTAACTGGCTGCTCTGGATAGCTAAGAGTAGGGACCACCTCTATCTCTGAGTGATCCAATACATGACTAGGATCTGTCACGTATCGTCTCAACTGTGACACATAAAATACGTTGTGCACTCCTTCCAATGCAGGTGGCAAGTCTAGTCTATAAGCAACTGCACCGACCCTCTCTAGAATAGTGAAAGGTCCGATGAATCACGGACTAAGCTTTCCACCTCCACCGAAGCGAATCGTGCCTCGTGTCGGAGAAATTCTCAGAAACACCAAACCACCCACCTAGAATAAAACACCATCTTAAGAACTTAATCTATAACAAACAAGAATAAGCACAAACAAAATCTAAACTATACCTCGAACTCCAAAGGTCTCCGATGGCTATCGGCCCAATGCCGCTGTCTGTCCTGCGCCACTCGAAGTCTGTCTCTGATCAATTGAACCTTCTCCGCTGTATCCACAACCATCTCTGCCCCAAGCAAAACTCTCTCTCCAATATCGTCCCAAGACAAAGGAGTACGACACCTCCGACCATATAGAGCTTCAAAAGGTGACATCTCTATACTGGCCTGGTAACTGTTGTTGTAAGCAAACTCTACCAAATGGAGATGGTCCTCCCAAGAACCCCCAAAATCTAGTACACAAGTGCGCAACATATCCTCGAGAGTCTGGATAGTCCGCTCAGACTGCCCATCTGTCTGGGGATGATATGCAGTACTGAACTTGAGTTGAGTGCCCAAACTCTCCTGCAAACTCCTCCAGAAATAAGAAGTGAAACGACTATCCCGATCTGAGACTATGCTGACGGGAACTCCATGTATCCTAACGATCTGCCTCACATACATCTCTACCAGCTTCTCCGTAGACAAACCCACCTTGAAAGGCAAAAAGTGGGCCGACTTGGTCAACCTATCAACAATGACCCAAATGGCGTCTTTCCCTCCTGGAGATCGTGGAAGTCCGGACACAAAATCCATAGTAATGTGTTTCCACTTTCACTCTGGAATGGGTAATGGCTGAAGTAACCCTCCTGGCCTCTGCCTCTCGGCTTTCACCTGCTGGCACACTAAGCATCTGTATACAAACTGTGCCACTTCCCTCTTCATGCCATACCACCACACACTCTCTCGCATATCCCGATACATCTTGTTAGCACCTAGATGTATGGAATACTGA
Source organism: Iris macrosiphon (assembly GCA_036927795.1). Lineage (NCBI taxonomy): Eukaryota > Viridiplantae > Streptophyta > Magnoliopsida > Asparagales > Iridaceae > Iris > Iris macrosiphon. The sequence goes on along the minus strand of JAYESA010000004.1, from coordinate 248,627,745 downwards.
GAGCGATGCGCTTTCTGCAACACCTTCTCTCGTAACTCCCCACTAGGCACACACAATCTAACTCCATGCCTCAAAGATCCATCATCTGAAATAGTGAAATCATCCTCCAATCCTGCTCTCACTTGAGCTCTGATACTCCTCAAAGATACGTTATTATACTGTGCTACCTTGATCCTGTCCATCAAATCTGAGTGTATCTGCAATCCTCACATCTGCATAGCACACCTAGGAACAATCACCTCAATGTCCAAGCTCTCCAAGTCCTCCAACAAATATCGATCCTGCATCAAGAACATAGCTACCGGATACCTGCTCAAAGCATCGGCAACTACATTGGCTTTCCCAGGATGATATTGCAAAGAGATATCAAAATCCTTCATCAGTTCCAACCACCGACGCTGCCTCATGTTCAACTCCTTCTGCGTGAAAACGTACTTCAAGCTTTTGTGGTCTGTGAAGATCTCCACACGCTCTCCGTACAAATAATGTTTCCACAACATTAGGGCGAATATGACAGCTGCCAACTCCAAATCATGGGTAGGATAGTTCTTTTCATAAGGACGCAATTGCCTGGATGCATAGGCAATCACTTTCCCATGCTGCTGAAGAAGACAACCTAAACCCTTCCCCGATGCATCACTATAAATAGTGAAACCTCCGGACCCTGATGGTAACGTCAAAATAGGAGCAGACGTCAACCTCTTCTTCAACTCTTCAAAAGCAACCTGGCAATCCTCTGTCCAAACAAACTCCACATCCTTCCTTGTGAGTCTGGTCATCGGCTCGGCAATCCTCGAAAAATCTTGCACAAACTTCCTGTAATAGCCTGCCAATCCCAAGAAACTCTTGATCTCTGCTACCGAACTCGGAGTCTTCCAAGATTCCACAGCTGAAATCTTCTTCGGATCCACTGAAATACCATCACCAGTCACAACATGCCCCAAGAATTCCACCTTGTCCAAGAAAAACTCACATTTGGACAACTTCCCATATAACTTCTCCTTCCTCAGCACATCTAACACAATCCTCAAATGCTCCTCATGCTCCTCCGGTGTCCTCGAGTATATGAGTATGCCGTCGAAGAACACCACCACGAACTTGTCAAGGTACTGGTGGAACACCTTGTTTATCAAGTTCATAAATACCACCGGTGCATTAGTCAAACCAAACGGCAGCACCATAAACTCGTACTGACCATACCGAGTTCTAAAAGCAGTCTTCGGTATGTCCTCCGGCTTTACCTTCACCTGATGGTAGCCTGATCTCAAATCTATCTTAGAAAATACCTTCGCACCACTCAACTGATCAAACAGATCATCAATCTGTGGCAAAGGATACTTATTCTTAATAGTGAGATTATTTAAAGCCCTGTAATCAATGTACATGCGCACCGATCCATCCTTCTTCGGTATAAACAACACCGGGGCTCCCCATGGTGAAGAACTCGATCTGATAAACCCCTTATCCTGCAATTCATCCACCTGCTTCTTCAACTCGACCAGCTCGCTGTTGTTTACTCTATAGACATGTTGCAAAATTGGTTCTGCATCTGGCACCAAGTCTATAGAAAGTTCAACATCTCGATCTGGTGGCAATCCTAGTAATTCCTCAGGAAACACATCCAAGAATTCTGCTATCAACGGATGCGGCAACTCCTTGTCTTTCACCATAGCTCCACAAATAATGCCTTCCCCCTGCTCCGCAGCTCCTCTAGCAAACTCGAACTCTGGCTCTCCTGGCGAACCAAACAAAACTCTACCTCCTCTATAGTCTATGCTAGCACGGTGCCTACTCAACCAATCCATCCCAAGTACAATATCGTAGCTCGGAAGTGGCATTACAAGTAGACACACACTCAACTCTCGGCCTCCCAGAGTAACTCTCCGATCCTTGCAAATATCATTAACCGGGATAATACCTCCCCCGGTCATGATCTTGCAAGTTCTAAGCAAAGACTCAGCTACCAAACCATGCTTCAGAGCAAAAGAAACAGATACAAAACTATGGGAAGCACCACTATCAAACAAAGCTAAAGCTGGAATGGAATCAAGAAGAATAGAACCTGCGATGACATCTCCGGTGGGTTCCTCCTCTTCGACGGTCATAGCAAACGCTCGTCCCTGTCGAGCACCTTCCTGTTGTTGATGCTGGACAAAATGCTGCTGCTGTGTCAGAAGCGGTCCCCTCGGCTGTGCTGCAGGTGGTCTCGTCTGTGTCCTCGGAGCTGGAGCTGCTCCCTGAACTACACGACGAGGACACTCCCTTGATTGATGCCCTTCAGTACCACAATACAAACAAACTCCTAACCTCCTCTTGTAAACTTCCCAGATGTGACCGAGCTTCTTGCAGAAGTTGCATAGAGATTGCTGTAATTGTCTCTGCTGCTGAGGTGCCTGGTGAAAAGGCGCTCTAGCTGGAGTCTGGTTCTGCTGTGGCTGCTGGAAAGGTCTGGACTGGAAATGAGGACGTTTGGCAGATACTGCACTGCCATTGGCCCCCAGAAAAGAATCACGGTCTCTCTTGGTCTTCAAACCCAGATCCCGCTCAACCTTGCGTGCCTCCGCAAGTATCTCCGAGTATGTCTCATAAAAAGACGGAATGAGAATCAATATGGTACAAGATGTAAGACATCAAGGAAAGGACAGTTTAAGGGATCAAGTATCAATGTCAAAGAAGAATAGTTGAATCAAAAGAATTTTCCTAGATGTGATTGAGTATCTCAGCCTATATCCTATATCCTATCGCAGGCTCGCAGTAGTACAACTAAGTTATCGCACTACCATGACATCACATACTTGTGAAGCTAGACCTGCATGGGCCACCACCAAAAATGTGTCACAACCCGTACCCGGTGTAAGGATACTAGTCGAAAACAACACCCAGCCTATGCTGCAGAATCGACGGTAGAACACTGTCTAGATAGTCTATCTAATGTAATGAACCACCAATAATGATAGAATACTCAATCACAGAACTAAGATAGAATGAGCACGAATCAGATAAGAATAGAATAGTCATCATACAACTCATGAGTTTAAAAATAATACATCAATGAGTCTGAAGAGCAACAAAATAAGCTGGAGACAAATCCAGTACAAAAGAATACTACAGTACTACAAAGCTACAACTCCAGGGTCAACTGTCTCAGTTGGGATAAGTCCCTCTTGAGCCAGGGTCTCCGAATCTAAATCCACAACATCCTGGGATCCATAATAGGTAGGGTACTCCTCAGTGTCATTTGGAAAAATATATCCAGTCAGGAAAGGAGCAGAGTACATCTCTAACAGCAGTTCTAATCCATGATAAAAACTATGTAACAGTAAATAGCTATGGATAAACAAGATGCACAAAATAGATACAAGAGATATATAGACAATAAGGAAATACTGGAAAGAAATACAATAAGGAACAATATGCTAATGAAACAATAATACTAATGACTAAGTGTGTGAGTATTAGCTTAACATGTGATCGGCTTGGGCAAGATACAATGCGGCCTGGCTAATCATACGTGCGGTGCATGATCAACACTATTCGCTTACCAATACTTTATTCAATAGGGATTTGATCACATATCTATACTAATACTCCCCACCCCCAACTGGTATAATAGATCCAACCACGGTATACTATGGCACTAGATTCCCCAAGAAGAGAGCGACTCCTCCCGAAAATCGGTGTCTGTACATGTACAAGATAACCAATGAAACAATACTTGCACCATATACACCATATACCAAGGAATAATATCTCATGACGAGATCCGGATATACCAATCCGTGTAACCATAGTGTCAAGAGAAACATGTATATCTACACTAGATACAACGAACATAGAGGATATCATAAATGAGAAACTATCAGAGAATGTACTCGCCTGAAGTCCAAAGAACAGTCTCACAGATGTCTGACTCGGTACCTCGAAGACCTAGATATAGAATACCACATTAATACAAGGTCCCGGAAAGAGAACAAGTCAAACTAGTCAACTTCTAGGTCAATAAATCAATTCTAAATCAAAAGTCAACTATGGTCAACTCTAAAGTCAACTAAAGTCAAACATGGTCAAACCAAGGTCAACCTCACAAGAAATCTATATAAATAATATAGAAATAAAATATAACAATTTAGGAATCAAAATTAGATCCCAAATGATAACCACACAAAAATACTAATAGTACAAATAATGCACACTCTAAATAATGTATATACAAACCAAATAAAATAATATATTATTATTAGTATTACACCTCATAAAAACACCTATATATATACATATATAAATCAAAATGCATATATATATATAAAACAATTAATAACTATATACTTATATATACCTACATATAAACTTACAAAATTAAAATACCAAACACATGCACATATTAATGTATGTATTTTACATGGCTAGAAGCACACATAAAAAAAATACATTAATATACAAATAATTATATAATAATTATAAATAATATAATTACACATAAATATATTTTATAAAACATTTATGTATAATATTATATTAACATAAGTACATATATAATTGCATGCAAGAAAGCTACATATCTATATTTATACATCATATTAAAATACATAAAAATATATATCAATGCTACAACATCATAATAAATACACTAAAATAATATTTAATATCTATATATATTTACTAATTATAAATGAAGAATTTAAAGTATAATTAATTAGATCTACACACAAACACACCAAATTGGAGAGTATCCCACCGTATCCCACTAGATCTAGGATACGCATGTGACACGAATCCAACACACGACCAATTGCACCCCGAAGGACACAAACAAGTCACAAATAATATTTATGAATAAATCAAAGTGTCAAAAGTAGATTTATGTGTCCGTGTCAAAATACGACATGTTCAAAGCCCCGTGTCGGAGAGAAAACCCCCAAAATGACACGTATCACTAAATAGTTGGGATACGAATCACATGTACCCAAATATGGACACGACACAAGCCCCAAACACATAAGCACATGCCCAATTGATCTATAGGATCAATTGACACACACAACAAAATGTAAATTCGGAATTCCAACAAAATTGACACAAAAAGTACCATAACTTTCTCCATGGGTCTCCTATGAACATAAAATAAAGTCCTATGGGTAGTACATACATATGGGTTAATTTTACATAATTAAATCTCAGATTTAGAAGCTATTTTAATGGAAAAAACTGAATTATACCTATTGGGAGATGTATTTCCAATGAAACCTCCAATTGAGATGAACTTGCTTCCAAATTGTAGATCCTTGCTCCTCTTTGTAGATCCTTGCTTCCTCCTTCTATATCCTTGCTTCTTAACTTTCTAATGGTGAATTGGGAAGAATTTGGGATGAATTTGGTGGGAAATTGGAATAGAAATGAAAGAAATTTGGGAGTGGAGAATTCTAGATCTAGATTTGGAATGAGAATGAGAGGAGAGAGAAATTTTCTCCCTCTAATATAGGCCGGCCATGCCCCCTTCCCCAAGCAATTATAAAATATCCAATGTACCCCTTGGGGCCTCTCATGAAGAAATAATTAAGGAAGGAAGCTTCTAGTCTAATCACTTAATTAATTTAATCCATCTCCTTAACCATGGGCTTTCTAAATGGGCCAAGTCTAACTATTTAATTCATGTTGGTCCATGGGTCCAAACTACACTAGTTGGGTCTACTAAAATAAGTCCAAAATAATTAATTAACATCCAACAATAATTAAATAATACAACAAAAATTATTTACCATGCACAATATTTATTTAAATAGGAAATTACTAAAATACCCTTTTTCCTAAAATGTGGTAGTGACAATTGCCCTCCTACAAATTTTACACCCTTGTCCTAGACGTACCTGCCTTCTATTTTGACCTTTGTATAAGTTATAATTATGCTCTCTTGTGCTACATTTTAGTCGTACAACATTCGTCGCGGACGTTTATATTTAATTCTAAATAATTCCAACTTTGTATCGTTGTGTGTTCCAATCGAAATTGGAGGCACAATCTTGATCCGTTTCGTGCAACCCAATTTATGATAATATTTTATTCTGAGTTCCCTATGTCCATGATACTTGTGTCCCACCTAATTTTAGCCCCATGTACTTCTAATTAATTCAAGAACACCTTGCGCATTAATTTTAATTAATTTAATCCAATTTCCCTCTTTGTGCAATTTTTCAATTGTTGGGCACTTTTATGCAAAAGTGCATTGAGGTGTCAACACCATTGGATATGACACATGAAGAAACCTATTTTTCGTTCATATGAATTTCTAATAATTTTTGGAATGTGCAACGCACAACATCGCCCCCATTTAATTCTAGTCTTGCATTTAAACATTGCAAATATAGCCCTCCAAACATCCCCATGACAAGCCAAGGCCCACTCCCAAGGGGATGTTGACCAAGCCCAAATTTTTTAGGTCAACACCCAACTCAAATGCTACATGTATTTATACAACTTTCCCATTCTTTTTCTTTTTTTATCCTCCACAAATCAAACCCCAACCCTAGCCGACCCTTTCCTCCCCTTCCCTGCGCAGACCCGACCAGCCGCCTGACCTTGCCGGAGCACTCGCCGGAGGCAGTCGACTGAGCCTCACTACCGTGCATCCTGTCCTCATCTCCTCCTCTTCCTCCTCTCCTGGACGACTGAACCTCCATCTCCGCCACACGCCACCAGCCTCCACCACAGCCAAATCATCTTCTCCTCCTTGCCGGCCTCTTCTGTCGAGCCCGACCACAGTCATCCGTCCTGAGTTCTCCTCCTCCCCGACTTTTTCTTCTCCCCGTCTCTTCCTCAGCCATCATCCCCGACTGCTTCATCGATGACTTCCCCCATAATCACCTCGACCCGACCGAGTCCCCACCTGAACGACCACCGTCCCTCACGTCGAGCAGCCAACCTCCCTCGCCTGAGACCTCCGCCATCACCACCGAACCTCCACGACACAACCCCGTCGACCCACACCCACAACACAGCCACAACCACCAACACCACCACCGTTCATCTCCTCCTACCTCCCTGAACTCCTCCATCCCGCAGCCCAGCCTCGCCGGACCTCCCTGAGCACCTCCTCCTCTTCCCTGTCAGCTTCCTCTTCCTTCCTCTCATCGATTCCTCGCCGGACTCCGGCAGTAGGATCACCCCATCGTCACAATCATCATCCTCCCATCATCAACATCATCATCATCAATCATCAACATAATCATCATTACCCCATTATTATCACCCCATCATCACCATCATCATCATCATCATCGTCATATCCAATCATCATCATCACCCCATCATCATCATTAATATCATCATCATTAATTATTAACACAATCATCATCACCCCATCATCATCACCCCATCATCATCACCCCATCATCATCATCATCATCATTATCATATCCAATCATCATCACCCTATCATCACCCCACCATCATCATCTCATCACCTTATCGTAACCTCAATCATCATCACCCTCATTGTAATCGGCGTCCCCGTGCGCGTACCCCAAGGTTTGAACCTATACTCCTCCTTTCATATTATTATATGTACTTGTGTGTATGCTATTAGGACAATGGTATTGCTTTATGAATATTAGTTGATATCGGACCCTGAGTCGGTGAACCCAAACTTGTATACGTATATGTACGCGTACGCGTATATTATTCAGCTTGGTATATATATATATATATATATATATATATATATATATATATATATATATATATATATATGTATTCAAGTGGGTATGTATATAAATTATTGGTTATATTGTTAAATAAATAAATATATATAAATATATATATATATATATATATATATATATATATATATATATATATATATATATACACATATATGAGTAGGTAATTAAATGCTAAATAATAATTATGACTATAAATGTGTACGACCCTAGGACATCGTGGATTTTGTCCGCATATTTTCATATGACTTTGTGACCTGAATATTAGGGAATTGTCTGCCTTGTGTACATCGACGTGCTGGCTAGACAAGTGTTAGTTGTCTGTCTGATTGTGTATAGCATTTGAAGCTGTGACACCCGCATAATTAGACGAGCAGTTGACCCTGTTAGTTGACTAGTATCACCCCTAGTGTACCCCCTGAGTCCAGTGTAATTAAGGTTGTGTATGTGCTAGTGTAATGACTGATATTGTATTATATTATATTATATTATATTATATTATATTATATTATATTATATTATATTATATGTATATAGGACTATTGGATTGTTTTGTACGACTTCTGGAGCAGGTTATTGGTACTATGCAGCTTCCTTGCCAGGCAAGTATACCTTGCCATTGTACTGTTATTCATATTCTATATGTTGCATGTATCTTTATTTTCTGTCATTAGTTCATATATTTTAAACTGCTATATAAACTGCGCGTCCAAGAAAACTTGGGTGCAAACGGCGGTGTCGTCGTGATCTATTTTTATTATGTATATGCATTGACCTTGTTTATGAGATCGCCCCATTATCATAAAGCATCATTAGGTTTTATTGGCCGTGACACAGCTGCTACACGAGTGTGAGTCTCATATAGGATACGGACTACGTGACAGGTCTGGCCTCCTGTACGTATGGGCCGTACGTTAGGGATAACTGATGTTATAAACTTTGCATGCTAGTAGACTATGCAGTTATTAGAGGTATTATCGTATCATGGATATGAGATGCTTAGAGCATGGGGTGGGGAAAACAACAAGTAAGATATTTGGGCTCCTTTGCACTTTCCTTATTGTAACCCGGACGCTCCACCGGAGATACGGGCGGTGATGACCCCTATATTACTAGTGGCCTCTGTCGTTCAAAAGACGACATGCTTTGTAGGCCCCTGATTCTCCGAGAGAATCATGCCAATCCTATTTATGGCTAGATAGCCCACTTATTATAAAGTTGTTCTCAAACTGTATTCACTTAGACGGTTAGGCGACCCATTGGATATTTATTTTAGTACTTTATTGGCATGCTTCTATGTATCTTGTTATGTCTCTCTTAGGACCTGGTCCCTTGCCAGGTGTAGATGTTCATGAGTATTCGCAGGAGCGCAGATCCGGACTGGTTATTTATGTTTCGAGGAGGTCTTCCCTTCGAGCCTCGTGATTATTAGTGATGTACTTACATTATGTTTGCCTTTATATTCTTGTTCGGCAGTGGATTTGTTTCCATCCGACTGTCATCTTTAGATACTTTAAATTGAGATCTAGTTATATAGATATTGGTTATTTATTTATTTCTATTTGATTTTCTGTGGATGGGAGTTAGATTATACCCTGTGACTTGTGACATATTTACCACTTGTGGCTTATTGTTTATAATACAGCGTACGCATGGGTTATGGTTTCCATATATTGGAGTTGTCATATACATACGGCTGGCATGCTTACGTGCTCTAATCCTACGTATTTTGGGACTGGGACGTGACAATATTTTAACAAATATTGTAGATGTGGACTCAACGAAAGTTTCTCATTATACGTCTAATCGTGTGGAAGAGGTAGAATTATCCGAAGAGGAAGATATAGAAGCATAAAAATACTACAGGTCTTATAGAGCTCATGCCGTATAAATAACATCTATACGGCCGAATAAAAGCTGCATAGGGACCAAGGAGCAGCATAAAAGCTCATTTTTACTAAACAACCGAGTCATCTGACACATCAATTATAAAACTGAGATGTTTCGAAAGTCGTGCAAATGATAGCTCAAGAAAAGACAAAAAAATCACATCAGCTCATTAATGACTTCGTCAAACGTGCCATGCCACATGTTTTCTCCTATACGTCCTCCGTCTTATGCGGCCTTATCATTATGCGGCCACAGCTATACGATAGTTCGTATGCGGCCTCGTCATCATGTAGCCATGACGCCTATGTGGACACAATGACTATGCGGCTTCGATGATATGCGACCTCAGTCAGAATATGCGGCCAATACTACTAGGCGGCCCCTGATCCATATGATCTTTCTGTTGTAATCAACAAGATCTGCGTAGACTCAGTGCTGACTACATGGCCAGTGGTCATGCATACAATGGGTTAAAACGACCCAGAGATCTCATCAACCAAATATCTTAACCAAGCTCACGTGGCAGCTTGCCCTCATCATGCGGCTACCGTTACAACCATATACGGTCAAAGTGGCCCTATGCGGCCACTAAAAAGGAACATATACGGTATCTATAGCACATCTACAGGGCAGTTATAAATAGCAGGGTACCACACCCAAACTCCAGGCTGGCTATCTGTGGATTTATACTCGAGCAAGAAAGAAGAGCTTATGCATCGGATCGTCCACGGAGTAAAGAGAGTTGTTATACTCCTAACCCTCCATTGTCACCCCCCAGAAAATAAAGTTGTACTTAGATCGCCTTCTAAGACTTCTCTGTACTTTTTCTTAGTTTGTTAATGAAATCCAGTTCAAACAATTATTTTTTAATTTAAATGGCAAACACGATGATGACTCTGCTGTGGACGTCCTTCTCCTCTGTTGAGAATTCAGTGACACAGTCTAATGCGGTCAAGATCGACTCGATGCAAAAGATGCTGCTGGTCCACTTCGACCAGCAAGTATTCGAAGAAATGCCCTCGGAAGGAAATGCTAATCCTTGGCCAAGGATAGCAAAGCCCAAGAAGACCCACAGAATGTGGGTAGCCAAGGCAACTGTGTCTCACCCAAATGTGGAGCAGACGCTTCCCACCTCTCACTCTGTTATCGATAATGGTCGTCGGACGAACACCCAGAACATCCACGTCTATGCGGCATCTCGGGCTGACGCAGAAATTGTTCAGCACCCGGACTCTGGCAGAAGAAAATACTATGATGCCAGATATTCTGGTACTGAGGAATCTTATATGCGTCCAAGGAGAAGTCCGCATAAGACTATCCATGCGGCATCAACTCACATTCATAGACATACGGCCGCATGCGGCCCTGATAGCAACAGAACCTCTGTTTTCGATCATATCTCATGCGGCGCAGATCCTATACGACCTACTGAGAATGATAAAAACCAAAATTTAGAATCTTCATCTTGCGGTTACTAAGCTAAAAAAGTCGAGTACAGTACAAGCCCATCAAGCTCAAGCAAATGCTCATACGATTAACCGCCAACAGGCATCGCTAACTATTACGTGAGTCTCTGACGAAAAGTTATATAGGACTGACCCATGCGTCCAGCCCACTGGGACCAATGGACAAGGTCCATCTCAAAAGTCTTCTGCCGGAACGTCGGTACAAGTTCGTGTACGAACCCCAGGCCAGGGAGCAAATATAGCACCTGCAAATTCGTGTGCCCGGGATACCCGAACTCATAAAGGGGATGCAATTATAAAATTCCATTCGTACAATTTGCGTGACTTGATTACTCACAAGAGAAAAGAAAGTAAAACAATTATGGTGTACGACATGCCCTCTCCAAGGCACTGCTATGCCAATATCATTATCAACTGCTGCGGCAATAAAGCGACAGTACCCACAGACAGGTAGTCGGCCTTCCAGCGGTTGCACCAGAAAGCACCTACCTGGCAACAACCCGAAGATCGGGTGCAAGTACCAGATGATGAGGAGTTGTCCTTTGTCTCATGTTACTCAAATAGAAAGCTTCCTGCCACAAGGGAGAAGAGAAGTCAGGTACCTCCAGTCCTTCGCTCTCTACCAGTGCGTCACGATGGCGACAACCCGGAGGGCTGAAAACGGTACCAGCAGAAGGCGTCTTCCAGGATACCCGCTCAAGGAAGAAGATGTCAACCCCTGGAGGTAGTTCTTCCTTAGAACCCCTGAGGGTGGCCCAAGCTGGGGGTAGTTTCCTTATGGACATACGCAACAATCTGGCGTTCCGAGAAGACAACGGTTCCTAAGGAACGGTCTTGAGATCCCGGAGGATAGCTACTTCCACAAAAAATGACACAATTTTCTAAGCTGGAGGTAATATCCCCTCTGAATTTGAGAGGGATATAATGTCACCCGCCCTCCTTAAAGACTACTCACTACAAGGGTATGAGACGGGGAGCACGACATCCACTGCCCCGTCCATTTTTTCTCGTGTAAAAACGGTATACATGACCGGAGATGACCATGAATGTCCCAGTGACCGATAGCGCCTCAAGATTCTCGAGGCCATGATGCATACAATGAGTTCATCAATGCAATATCTAACCCAGATAATGCTAGAAATCAAGGCAAATATTGGCTCCCAGCCAGCAAGGGCCTTTGGACAAGAAAATTATCACGCCCCTTTGTTTGATAATAAACGAAAGAAATAGGACAAGGTTTATACGAAACCCGCTCTTTGGTTTACAAACAAGATTGTACAATTAATCCTATACGAGGATGTCGAAGTACAATTTTAATCTGGGTAAATATTGCTATAGGAGTCTGATCTGCAGTCGATCACTTTGTCCCTTGGACCACACGATGGTGAAGAAGTGCCGTAGAAGACAGAAAGCAGCTTCGAAGGTTGTAAAAGAGAGTGGATGTTCGATGCCAAAGTCGTCGATCACTACTCTTTGCCTGAGCTCTGGATTCTTCTCTCTCAAAGAATCTTCGACTCTTAGTTCCTTGACCTTAATTTTTTCCCATATTTTTTGACCTAGTTCTCAACCCTATTTTTTCTCCTTTTTTCTGACCTCTGTTGATAGAGGTCTCTATTTATAGGATTTTAGTGACAGTGACCATTAGTCGGCGTAGAAGCCGGGCAGTGAAAAGTATAGCACCTTTTACGCGACGGTTATAATAACCGTTACCTACGTATAAATGATCTTTTGAATAAGCGTGTGACACGTGTCCCATGAAGAGACAACGCGTATAACTACTGCGAAGACCACGACATAAAAGCCACGTAGATAGTTATCCCTCGCGTAGGAAAGGTTGGCGTAGAAGCCAATAACTGTCACCTTGACGTAGAAACCAAATAGTCATCAAACTGGCGTAGAAGCCAAGTAGGCGTAGAAGCCGAGTAGGCATAGAAACCGAATAGGCGTAGAAGCCAGATGCTGCGTAGATAGGTAGCTAGCGTAGAAGATAGCTGATCCTCCTTGCTTGACTGAGGCCTTGAGCGAATTCTGAACCAAATAGCCTTAATACACACCAATGCAAATGTAGCCTGAGCTGGCGTATTGCAGGGAGATAGCATACAGCGTGCTCTATAAAGCTGAAAATAGCCTGATGGCGTAATACTCGAAAGTGATGATGTGGACGTTTTAGTCGAAATTACGGCTTTTGGAGATATAATCAAATCTCTTACATTAAATGCAGAGATCTGCCCCCATCTCGCACATTAAATGCAGAGACGTGTTTGGAAGATCTGCCAGCCTTCCGCGTATTAAATGCAGAGACGTGCCTCGAGCCCTGTACGAAGAGCAGCTTTTGACGTGGCAGTCTGTTTGTCTTCTACGGAGCGTAAGAAGCTCACGTCTGCCTGTGTAAAACTAGGCAGCGTATTCCAGAGGCGTGTCTCGAAGATTTGCCATCATTTAAATGCATTAGGCGTGTCTCGAAGATCTGCCAGCCTTCCGCGCATTAAATATAGAGATGTGCCTCGAGCCCTGTACGAAGAGCAACTTTTGACGTGGCAGTCTGTTTGTCTTCTGTGGAGTGTAAGAAGCTCACGTCTGCCTGAGTAAAACTAGGCAGCGTATTCCCTTGTATGCGTAAAAGCGGTTTAAGCCAAAGAAATATCACTAAACGACAGTCTGGGTAGCTGTGTCACGCCATTATTATAGCCGTCGTCTGGGTAGTTGTGCAGTACTCTTTGTCAGGAGTCAGACGTCAGGTTCACTGCACGATTTGTCAGGTTCATTTCGGGGAATACGAAGCGTTCCTCATACACTTCAATGCTGCTTTAAAGCGGATGAGTTTTATGCCATAAAGGCGATATAGCACCCTTTTTACGCTGAAGCAGCCTGGACATACTGTATTACGCGGATAGTCCTTGAGCTTATATTTTACGTTGTACTTAGCAGAAAAGCTCTGTTGTACGCCGATGGCTTCGAAGCCATATTTTATGTTGCCCAACACTAGACTGCTGCGTAGAACTCTTTTAGCATATTTTTCATGCTTCTACAAGACCCCCTTCAAAGCTTTCAAATTCCTCGTAATTTGAAACGCTTTGAATGAAGCATGAAACGGTCAAGCCTGATACATTCTTCAAGGCTGACTTCTTGACGGATTATTGAAGATTTGTTGGGATTTGGTGTGATCTCTTTTGCCTATATAAAGACTGAGGAGTTAACCTGTTCTTCCCATATTTCCTTCACCACACAGAGATGATCGCCGGAGTTCGTCGGGTCGACTTGAGGAAGAAGAAGACCATGTTCTTCCAGTATGTAAGGAGCCGAAAAAGACGGTATCTTCGAGCAAATGTCCTCTGTAACGATGGATCATAGAAGGATATCATAGCTTCCTTTGCTCGGGATAATCAGCAACTTTGTATGGCGGTTCTTCCAGGAGAGAGGAAGGGTCTCATTTGACCACACCGCTTGTAAGCTGTATTTTCTCCTGTTGTTCGTGGACGAGAGAAGACAAACTAGCCCTGTCTTCCAGTATTGAGTTGGGTCAAATACCTTAACTCAATCTGTCATAGCGTACGGAGGATGGGATCTGCATAATTTAGGCAGGCCCAGTTCTGTATCCTCCCGCCATTTATCATTTTCTTGTTAATCGGTCGCGAAAACCGACTAACTGTTAAAGAAGACGCAAAAGATCTTCACTAATACGAGAACCTGGCAGAACAGATTCTGGGGATGATCTTTCGACGAAGATGGGAAAATCCTTTGTAGACGGGATTTCCCTCATATGTAATCATGAAAATGAAGAAAAAACCCTTTGTAGACAGGATTTCCCTCATACGTAATCGTGATTTAATAAAATCTTCTTCTTCTGTGCATATGATTATTCGCCATATCTTTTGTTGTGATAAAGTCTGAATATGTGTAGCTTCGATACGTCTAGATAACTTTACGCTGACTCCGATAGAAAGAGTACTAGGTCCCGTCCTGTCTTTTATGCATAACTAGAGATGCACAAAAAGCCGCTTAGCATTTAAGTTGAGTATTCGAACTGTCCTGCTTTTAGGAATGGGGAGCTGCGTAGAATTCTGAACTGTTACTTCTGATAAACAGAATTTTTATTCAGACCATCATCTTCAAGAATGATCTCTCGAAAATCCCTTGGAACAGGGCGAGAAACGACTGTCAAACTGAGTCGCCATCTTGAACTGTAGAGGAAACATTCAGACTGGATTCTGGATGAACTTCCAATCGACCCAAGAAGAGTCATTGTCAATGTTGAACTCTGACTGCTTTGGGTACTTGGGATATTTTGAGGTCAAGAAGGAGTATCTTCTGTGTGAACCCTTGCAATTGACCGCATTGAGATTTGTTCATATATATATATGCATACTCTGGCCTGCGTATTCTCAGATATGCGAAAAGTCATAGATCTGTAAATATGGATGAGCGAAAAATCATAAGTTCGTAGCCTCTCGAGCGTAAAAGCTGCTGAGCATGAGAGCATCCGGGCATAGAAACTGCAGATTTGTAGCCTCTGAAAAGAAAATCTTTCGAGCATGAAGTTGTGGATTTGTTGCCTCTGAGCATAAAAGCCACCGAGCATGAAATCATATATTTGTAGCTTCTGAGCGTGAAGTCATAGGTTTGTAGCCTCTCGAGCATAAAAGCTACCGAGCATAAAAGCATCCGGGCGTAAAACCATAGACTTATAGCCTGTGAGTGTAAAATCATAGACTTATAGCCTGTGAGCGTAAAACCGTAGATCTGTAGCTGCCGAGCGTAGAATGCTCCTTAGCATAAAACCACGAATCTGCTTTGCACGAAAACTTTTCGAATTCGCTGATTGTCCGCCTTCCCTGAGTAATAGGCTGGCGTGGTCCCCAATCATAACCGAATATTAAATGTTGGATTTGGTTAGAGATTCGAGGAGTCCATCCGAACTTTATATATACCCCAAGGCTTTCAAAGAAAATTTTTTCATCTGTCTTCTTGCAAACGAAAGCCTTCGACTGTTCGAGTTCTCTTCTTCGTTTCTCTCCGAGCATTCCGAGTTTTCAGTAATGGCCCCGAAACAAATCTCTTCCTCTAAGGGAAAGAAAGCTGCCTCCTCTTCTTGAACTTCTGCCCAAGCAAGGGCGACTCCGGTCGGGCAGGGCGATCTTCATTCTGAACGAAGTGTCCCGCTGACGAGCTGTGCGCCGGGAGTTAAAGGTAAAGCGTTTGGGACAACAAGAACAACGAAAATCCTTCGCACACGTTATACGTGAATGCGCTAGGTCGTCTTCTGTGCTGATAGCCTCTTCGAGGAAGATGGTGCACAGAGATGTTTCATCTTTTACGCCCACATTTCTAATGTGTCAGCGTAAAAACTCCATATTTTCGCAGTCTGGCGTAAAAGCACAGACTGTCAAAATTTGGCGTATACCATAAAATTTGAGTGTTACGTTTCTGGATGAAAATTCTGGCGTAATAACTCAAACTTTGGCAGTCTAGCGTAAAACACAGACTGTCAAATTTTTGTGTATACTGCCGGTCTTGAATTTTATGCCTTGGAATCAGATTCCAGCGTAAAAGATCAAATTTTTATAGTCTTGGCGTAAAGCACAGACTGTTGACTTTTGGCATATGCTGCAAGATTGTAATGTTTAGTGTAGGAACTGACGTATTTTTCTTGTATTTTGCAGTTAACTTGCATGCGTCTCTACTGGCCGAGGTGATGGGTTCAGCTGCCGGGATGCTGCATTCCAACTACTTGGAGGATTTGTCCCACGTGACATTTCCCATCTCTGGACCTCAATATCCTGAAGGAAGGGGAATCCTGATATCGTCCCAAGGAGAGCGAATGATGTTGAGCATGATCAACGGTAAGCCCCTGACGTCCATAGACGGGGCACAATATATAAAGTCGACTTTTTTCTTCGGGGACATGATAGACAAACAGTCCCAAACGATGTCCAAGAAAGAACTCTGGGTTTTCCCTGCAGGGGGCTTGGTCATGTACCTGCCTAAGATGCCGAGAGACTATCCTATCTCGGCATTCTTCCATGCCACACATCCCAGGAGTATGTCGTGGACGCTGACTCCCAATCTTCACGGCCAGCCGGGAAAGATATTCTACCAAAAAGGATCTGACCAAGGGTCATTCGTCAGCTGCCCTTCCGGCTCTGTGATACCGTTCAGGGGATTATTTCTGGGCGTTGTCCCGAGTGAGGACACTGCACCCTTCCAGCCAGTCCAGATACCGACTTTCTGCAACGATTTCATAGGGCACGGAGGAGTATACCCAAAGGTTAATCCTCGGACAAGTGGGTGGATCACCCCCACAAATCTTTGATGGGCTCGTTTAGCTGACTGGGCCCTGGAGCATTTTCAGACCGAGCTGGAGAGCATTGGTCTGTACGCAGCTGTGATGGCCACCATTGTTGGGTTACCTCTCAACCCTAGCCTGTTTCTGGCTTTGATGGAGCGATATATCTCACTCACCGGGAGTTTCGCCACTCCACTGGGAGAGTTGGGATTGGCCCTCCACGAGATGGCAGAGATCTCGAGACTGCCGATGGAGGATACTCCATATGAAGAGTATGTTCCCACAAACCGGGAGCTGGGGGATTCAGACCCTCGGGTAGTAGCAGTGTACCAGGAGCTGATGTGCCACTACCTTGCTTGTACTGCCTTTTATAATAAGCCTTCAGATTTGGCTCATATCAATAAATGGGTGTCCTACCTCTTCTTTCACCGAGCCAGGGCTGCTAAGCCAGAGAAGGTCTTGGATACTAAGGATCAGCCTCTGAGCTTTCTAAGCGTGCTTAGTGCTCAGGTAGTCGACGAACTTATGGAAGATGTCGGGGCTCCAGATCAGATTCTCGACGAAGGGAAAGGGAAATATCCTGCAAGCACTAAGGCCCACAGTTATTTGAGGCATTGCCGCAGGCCTCTGTCCAAGGAAGCTCAACTAGCGGGCTTTCTTTCTATATGGCTGCGCCGACTGGTGGTACCCGTTATTGCATCTGCTGATCGCTTTCACCGCAACACCTTGTGGCCTGTAGTACGTCTGGTGTTCAGGGCAAGACTGGGTTTGCTCCCTGCCTTGGTGTGCCGCATACAAGCTGGCCTGAGGGCCATTACTGATGGGCTGCTCGCCGATGAAACTCGACGTAATAGCTTTCCCAGGGTAGAATTACCATACCTGTATTTGATGGGATGGTTAATTCTCCATAACCCCAGGTTGATGTCTCCCGGCTCTGGCAGCAGTTCGAGGGGTAGTTTCTTGCTGAATTACAAGAATTTCTCCTGGAACGTGACCACAGTTTTAGACTGTCGGTGGGTACTGAATTTCAGTCACAGCTGGAAGATCTTCTGCACTGTCCCCTCTGTACATCTCAATCAACAGGGGTGCAGACTTCAGGACGTGGGCGATGGGAAGACCGTTCTTTCTCCTGAGGCTTTTAATTGGTTGGTCTGCATTAGACCTTCCCACCTACTGTACAGAAGTGAAGACCGGTGCTTCTTGGAACCCTACTTGCCTAGTCGGTTTGCCAGGTAGCTTGGGTACGACCAATTGCACGTGGGCAATGCCGTCACCAGCTTCAGGTCTAGGGATGGACTCATTGATGGAGCGAGAGGCTGGCGATACTTCATCATGGGTTGCACTGAAGCAACTTTTACTGTGCCCACCATTTCACTCTCTACGGAGCTGCGCATCCTCCACTCGTATGCCCAGTTTTATGTGGCAACGAACACCTTTCATCACGATTTTGATATGCGTGGAAGCTTCAGGATGCCCTCTTCTAAGCCTGGAGGGAGATACGAAATCCCCTCAGTTTCCTCCGACAAGGGTGAAGATGCCGTCAATCCAGATGAGCCTTTGTTGGCAGTACCGAGGGGTAAAATACCTCCCCCTGCAGGGCCGCTGGTCATCTCTAGTAAGCGAAGGGCTCCTGATCAGAAGGAGACTTCCCCTCGCAAGAAGAAGAAGAAGACGGTTAGTCGTCCTCTCAGGATTCCCGGCCATGAGGCTCCTAGAAGGGAACCTGCTGTTTCCTCTGTCGGGGACGATTCTTTGATTGGAGGTTCCTCGCCTTTTAGAGAGGAAACGTCTACAGTTCCGGCTGGTGGTGCCGGAGAATCTCTATTTGAGGCTGCTGTCGCTGCTACTTCTTCGGGCAGTGGTACGAGATAGCCTTCGGGACCGAGCCGAATAAGGATATCTTTATCCAGATCAGCATCTGGAGAGACTCCTGCCATGTCTGTCAGTGAAACCAGCGAGATTCCAGCCGATGAACCTCGATTGGAACTTGACGAGGACCTGGAAGAATATTTGCCAGTGTCGGTAGACACACCACCTTGTCCAGGTATGACAGCTTGCTTAGCATCATTAAGAAATGATTTAGCTGTACTAGCTGTAGACGCGACATATATTCCATCAACCCTGGATAAATGTCATCTTTACGCCTCTTCTTTTAGAAAAATTAACATCACGTTGATATTAACTTTCTTCTGTCTTCTTTTCAGGGGAAGACATCTACGGGGAGGGCAGTATTGACGCCCTTTTTGGCTCTGTTTCAGCTCCTGGCGACGACATGGAGGTGCCCGACTTCGGAGAGGAAGCACTTTTGGGTGCCGGCTCGCCTGAAACAGCTCTGCTATCTCGAGAGAAGGAAGAACCTGTTGTTACGACAATACCTCCTTTGAGTACGCCGGCTGTTTCGTTTGTTGTTGGTGCATCTTCTTTTGTCGCACCACCTGTTGAGGCGACGACTGTAGCAACGTCGTCGACAGTCATTCCTGGAGGGGGATTCTCTGATATTGCTGCCACCCCCAGCACCCACTTGAATCTCACCATGTTAGTTGAGCAATTTTTTACCATTTTCTATGCCACTTTGAAGACGCTGATATCAATGGTGCTGGAGAAGAACTTAGGCTTCGAGGCTCTGAGGACATCCTGCGATCTTACTATAGCGCAGATTAGATATTTCAGTGATACTGGAAGAGCTGATGCGCTAGAGCAGATAGTTAATGGTTTGGAACAATCTATTAACGAATATCTGCAGCTATATCGAGGCAACATCGACGGTCTCATTCAAGCTAGGTTTGACTCCTTGACTGCAGAGCTTGCTAGGCAACTGGAATCTCTGGACAAATCCGTCCAGGAACAGCAGCAGGAGATGGATCAGGAGAGTACCGAACTGGAGTACGTCATTCCTCAGCCGACTCAGTGCGAAGCCGAATATGAGGAAGTGACAGCAAGGGTCCGCAGATTGAGAGATGAACTCGCTCGAGCGGAGGAGGAGGCTGTCTCTTTGTCGGCAACTCGAGATATACTGAAGAATTGGAGGAAGACCGCCCAGCAGAACCTGACGCATGTGGGTGTCATCCACGCGGGTTTCGTACATACTCGGTCCGAGCTATCTGCTTTGAACAATGATGCGGCAAGGTTGGAGCGTGCTCGCGCTGACGTCTTAAACTCCAGGGATGAGCGAATGGCTGCTCTGGCACGGCAGATTCGCGACCTAACTGCTCCCCCCAAATGATGTACTCTTTTTGCTTTTCAATGTAATTTTGCTCTTTCTGGGAATAAATAAAGAGGCTTTCATCTGACTTTGTGGACCCATCATTTTGGAATATAAATGACAGGTTTGGGTGAAAGTGATATCAGAAGTAATATGGACGTGATATACTCTCGGTAAGTTTTAGCAGGACATATCTATTCAGAGGTTATATAAAAATGATAGAATATGCTTCAGCTAAAATTGTACACAAAACACTATCAGAGGTAATATGGACGTGATAGGTCTTGAAGTTCCAAATTAGTTAAACATATCTATTCAGAGGTTATATGGACATGATAGACTATGATCCAACTAGTTTTATTTTGGAAGTTGTTTTGTCAGAATAAGATCTCCGCCATACTCCATTTGAGCAAAGGAGGTTAAGCATAGTACCTTTTCAGGAATTTGCCGTTGATAGGAGCTATTAACAAGTCTCCATTAGGCTTGGCTAACCTGTAAGCGCCGTTTGAGAACGCCGTCTCGACCACATAAGGGCCTTCCCATTTGGGCTAGAATTTACCCTTACTCTTGTGAGTAAGAATCATCGGCCTCCTCACAGCTAAGACTAGCTAGCCAACTTTGAACACTCTTTCCTTTACTTTTGATTAAAAGATCTAGAAATACGTGCCTGGTAGAACGTGATGCGCTGTTGAGCTTGGAGGCATTTCTCGTCTAATCCTTCTAACTCTTGAAGCCTTAACAGGTCATTCTTTTCTTGAGTCAGCTCATTAGCCACTGCTATCCTGAGTGACGGAATTTGGACTTCGATGGAGAGAACTGCTTCATCCCCGTAAACCAATGAGAATGGGGTACAATCTGTCGGTGTTCGTACCGTTGTGCGGTATGTCCAGAGACATTCTCCTAGCTTCTCATTCCAATCCCTCTTGTTCGAAGAGACGAACTTTTTCAAGAGTTTGATAATGGTTTTGTTGAAGGCTTCCGCCAAACCATTAGCAGCAGGATTATATGCTGTAGAGGCCATATTTTGTATTCGATTTTTATCGCAAAATCGATGAAATGCTTGGCTGATAAACTGAGGCCCATTTTCATGAATTATCCTTCGGGGGATCCCAAAGCGATAAATGACATGGTGTTTGATGAAGCTGATCACATTAGATGTCTTCACCTCAACCAGAGGGATCGCCTATGCCCATTTGGAGAAATAATCCGTGATGGCCAGTATGAACCGGTGACCTCTGGAAGAAGATGGGTGAATAGGACCAATGATATCCATATCCCATGCTTCGAAAGGCTAGGATGCAACCGTAGGATGTAGATGTTCAGAAGGTTGATGTATAAAGTCTGCATGGACCTGACAGGCTCTGCATTGTCTTGTATACTTTATTGCATCTGTGATCATAGTAGGCCAGCAATAGCCCATCCTCCTGATATGATCCTGTAGCTTAGGACCGGGTTGATGCGCTCTGCATACGCCATCGTGAGCTTTACGGATAATCCGTTGTGCTT
The DNA here is from genome assembly GCA_036927795.1 of Iris macrosiphon. Classification (NCBI taxonomy): domain Eukaryota; kingdom Viridiplantae; phylum Streptophyta; class Magnoliopsida; order Asparagales; family Iridaceae; genus Iris; species Iris macrosiphon. The sequence continues at coordinate 248,605,686 of JAYESA010000004.1, read as the reverse complement.
CGTCATCTGAGAGACATCTCAATAGCAGTCCGTCGTAGGTCCGGCGATATAGACATTGTGAAGAAGCGTCATGATAGAAGCGTAATGATCGTCTTTCGATGGATACTGCTTCTTTAGGGTCCTCCGATAAGATTCCGTATGCCACAAAATCTATAAAGGGACTTCTCCAGTCTCCCTTGGGAGGATCTGTGTTCACAGCGTAGCTACGTTCTATGTGAAAGTTATTTTTCACACAAAATAAATCTCTGTTGAGAAGGATCACCGAATTTTGCCTTCTTATAGGAATAGCTAGATCTGCAGCTAGACTGACTAGGGCATCAGCTTCCAGATTCTGAGATCGAGGTACATGTTCTAGGAAGAATCCCTTGAATGTCATGGCTATCTCGACCGTTGCTTGGTGATAGGGGATGAGGTCTGGATTCCGGACTTCATATATTCCTCTAACTTGATTGACGATCAGCAAAGAATCACCGAAAGCTTCCAGAGATTCGACGTCCAATTCTTTAGCGACTTGGAGCCCGATTAGTAGAGCATTATACTCCGCCACGTTATTAGAACAGGGCTCGCTAATAGAATATGCCCGATAGATGACGAGTTTGTCAGGAGTGACCAGGACAATTCCTACTCCTGAAACCATATTTCCTCTAGGACCAGTCCTGGAGGCGCCATCGAAGAATAGTTGCCATGTATTACTTTCCACTGTGGAATTACATTCTGTAACTTCGTCGGGGATATCCTCGTATAGTTTGGAGGTCTCCGGAATCGGGTGAGCAGCTAGGAAGTCAGCCAATGCTTGGCCCTTGATGGACTTCTAAGGGACATACACCATGTCGTATGGTGTTAATAACATCGCCCAAGTCGCGAGTCGGGAATTAAGAATACTTGGCTTGTTCATCAGTACCCGAAGAGGATTGATCCTGGAGATGATATGAATAGTTTGGCCGGTGATATAGTGTCGTATTTTTTAAATAGCGAACATCAGAGCCAAGCACTCTTTCTCCACTGGATTGTACCGGTGTTTGACCCCGACCATCATCCTGCTTAGGTAGTAGATAGCCTGTTCATGACCCACATCGTTCTTCTATGCGAAAAGAGCTCCCAGAGAATGATCCATTGCTCGAACATATAGCAAGAATGGTCTTCCTATGACGGGAGGCACCAGAACTGGAGGATTTATGAGGTAGCATTTGATATCATTAAACGCTTGCTGACAGGCTTCGTCCCATACGAAGGATACACCTTTCTTCATGAGACGAGAAAAAGGCTGACATTTTCCAGAGAGGTTGGATATGAATCTCTGGATGTAATCCAGACGACCTTGAAATCCCCTGAGTTCCCTCAGATTATGGGGTGATCGCATTTCCAGGATGGCCTTGACTTTATCAGGGTCCACTTGAATGCCTTCTGCGGTGATGACAAATCCCAGGAATTTGCTACTAGATACACCAAGAAAGGACTTTGTAGGAATTATTTTGAGTTGATGTTGGCGCATCAACTCAAATACTGTCTTCAAGTCTTGGATGTGATTATCCTTGAGGTGGCTTTTGACAGCTACATCGTCCACGTAACATTCCACTGTTTTGCGCAAATGCTCATAGAATATGTTACTCATAGCCCGTTGGTACGTAGCCCCGACATTCTTCAATCCGAAGGACATGACCGTATAGCAATATACCCCCAATGGTGTCCGAAAGGCAGTATGCTTCTCGTCTTCAGGATGCATCTTGATTTGATTGTATCCTAAAAATTTGTCTATGAAAGACATACGTTCAAAACCGCACGTATTGTCAATCATGACGTCTGTAATGGGAAGAGGAAACTCATCCTTGGGGCAGGCTGCGTTCAAATCTCGGTAATCGATGCAGACACATACTTTCCTATTTTTCTTCATGACTGGGACAACATTGGCGACCCAGTCAGGATGTTGTTCTTCCCGGATGAAACTGCAGGCTATCAACATCTTGATTTTAGCTTCAATGGCGTCCATCATATCTGGGCGGAACCGACGTTGGTGCTGCTTCACAGGCTTCGAATCGGGCAATATATTGAGTTTATGAGTAGCCACCTTTGGATCAAGACCCGGCATATCCTCATAATTCCATGCAAAGACATCGATATATTCTTTTATCAGCTGGATAATTTCTTCCCTTTCTTCTTCGAAAAGATTGTTACTGATAAATATCGGCTTTGGCAAAAGTTTATCCCCAACATTGATCCGGATAACTTTATCTTCAGTGGGAGGTTCTCTCTACTCGAACCGGAGTTCCCATTGTGTATCCATTTGTTGAGCCCAAGAGTTATTCTCAAATGGTTCGAATTCTTGTTCGTCTGCTTCGAAGGAATCTGCCACTACCGTATTTACTGATAATGTTCGTTCGAGAGCATCAGATGAGTCGGAGGACGATGAGCCGTTCTGAAAAGAGGAAAAGATATCCTTGTTTGACTCAGAAGTTGCAAGGGAGGTGGTATACCCTAACCCGAAACGAGTTCGTTGACAGTAGGGATCACCGTACAACGGCATTCGTCTGCCTTTCCCATAGTTGAGACCTGGTTCCAGCTTTAAGTCATAACCCATACTTTGCATGATCTTCAAAGCTTGCGGGCTGTATCTGTGAACTTGTATTTTACCAGCATCGTCATTGGAAGAATCTTCTCCTACAGTCGGTTCATTGTGCATGCGGCCGAAGACTATTGAACGCTGACCGTTGGAGGCAGGCGGGACAATGAAGAAAGAATCCTGATGTAGTCCATATATCATGATGACATTGGATGATGACGCTGCTTCCCACACATACGGATGATAGGAGTCTATAGCTTCCAAGAATTTTTGTGCTATAGGTTCTATATCGTCATGGGGAGAGGATTCCTAATTTAGAATTTGAGCATCAATATACTGGAAAAGAGGACCTTTATTATCATCCGAAACTACGTTCCTGGTTGAATTTATATCACTCGGCTGCTTGTTGCGCCGAAGGCTGATGACCAAGGACGGAGGCTTCTGGTTTAAAGTGATCACTAGAGGATTACCTTTTTTTCCTAACCTGGTTCTATTCAGGTGGATAGCCATAGGCTCGATGGCTTTTGGACGAGTAGTTCGCCCTTTCACCTTGATTGACAGAGGTTGCTTGGCAGAGGGTTCTTCTGGCTCCCGGTGGGATTCCTTCTCTGCTTCGCCTGATACCTCCTCCATGTAGTCTTAATTGTACAACATGGCATCAGAGTAGTAGGATTCTACTCCTTTTAAGGGGTTCAGGTCTGCAAACTCCGTTTGTACTGTTCCTTGGGCATCTACATATTTAAAGCATTGATGTAGAGTCGAAGGAACGATGTTGTGGTCGTGGATCTAAGGTCTACCCAGCATAATATTGTAGGACACCTCTGAATCAATGACATAACATGTAGCCACTGATCTGAGGTCGCCAATCTGGATCCTCAGGCGAATTTTCCCCAACGGCTTACTTTTTTGGCGTTGAAACCCACGATTGTAGTGGTGGTGTATGCCAATTCGCTGGTATAAATCCTCAGCAGTCTGAGTAGACTATGAGGAATGATGCTGATTGATGATCCTAGATCTATGTGAATCCGGTCGACCCCCATGAAACCGACGTACCCGGTGTAATTGAGGGGTCTGTCATGCCTGTTATGCTTTAACAGCATGTCATCTTGAGTGAAAGTGATATTCGGGACCACCTCCATCACACTGTGACATTGAGGACATGCCATGGGTTCTTCGTCAGGGGACTTGAGCTGGGTCAAGTATGCATCCGCCTGCATTAATGCTTCACTCAGGGCTTGACGAGTGTCTTGAGAGAGCCTGAGTAGTTCGAAGATGGACAACCTGGCTGGTGTATGAGCCAATTGGGCCAGGATGTCGAAGTTGTATGGCTTCTCCAAACCTTTGTTTTGAATGTTTTTCAAAGGTTTATCGAAGTGCACTTCCTTTTGCTTCCCCTTGTCCGCCGAAGTTGGTCTCGAAGGACCGGTCTCTAGTATAGCGGGTTCCGGTTCTGAAGGCTTGGCAATTGAGGCGTCTGTCAGTGCATCTTCCTGACTTGTTCCATAGTCTTTGAGGTAAGCTTTCCCTGAACGGGTTCCAGTAGCCAAAACCTCGTCTTCTGATGCCGAGTGTACCATAATCATGTGACATGGTTTACGCTTCGAGTTCTCCTTGGACTTAGCCTTAGCAGCTCGAGTCTCTTCCTCGATTTCTGATACCAGATCTGGATGAACCCACATAATCTCGCCTCGCCGGGTAGTTAAGGGCACCAGGTCATGATTCTGACCCCTAGCTGGAGGGAGATTAACGATGTTCATCGTTGTCCGGGAAATATGTATAACACCATCCGGGACTTCTTGGGGAGGCAGATCGCCAAATTACAGAGAGATTATGTTGGTTGTGACCGTCTTCTCGTTATTGCGCAGAGTGATAGCCTTAGCATCGATCAGCTCCTGGATCTTCCTCTTTAGTATATAACACGCCTTTGTAGGATGGTGTATGTATCTATGAAAGATGCAGTACTTGGGGTTGTTAGTACTGCCGACTTCATTAGGCCGCTTCTCCTCAAGAAGGGTAATCTTGCCGCTTTTGACGAGACACTCAAATATGCTTGGAATATCGTTGTCGTCGAAAGAGTATACTTCAATGGGCCTAGAAGTTCCAGGTTTCGTCTGTGTGGTTGCCGCAGTCTTTTGCCTGGACATATTGATTGCCAGAGCTTCCTTTCCTTTGGAACCATGAGGATGGTCGCTGTTGGGGGATGACCTCTTGCTTCTATCGGAGGCTGAGATCATGATGCCATTATCACGTGCCTTTTGACTGTTGTCTTCCGCGGCTACCGCTGAGACGATGAACGAGGGTCAATCATGGAACTGATATGGTCCTGTGAACACCGAGATTACGGGAAAAAGGTTTTTCCTGCAAATGTCCACCAATGCCGAGTCTGAAACTCCGGGAGGCATTTGCAAAGTGGCTTGACGAAAACATTCGATGAAAGTACGAACGTCCTCCTTTTCCTTCCGCTTCTCTTCAATGAGAGAGGATATAGACATGTCCATCTCTCCCTCGTAGAATCGTGCGAAGAATAAAGCCTTGAAGTCTTCAAAGAAAGTAATGCAGTTGTCCACCAGGCTACGGTACCACTGATAAGCCACTCCCGAGAGACAGCCCTTGAACACCTGAGTGAAGAGGGCGTCATTCCCTTGTAATAACACCATCATCATATTGAAGTAGTTCATGTACTGACTTGGTGATGTTTTTCCCTCGAACAAAGCCATAGTCTGTGGTTTGTATTTAGGAGAAAAAGGGGCCTCTTCCCAGATAGCCGGGTAAGGCTGGTTGATTCCCAATTTCTTGAGCTGAATTTTGTGCTTCAAGGCATCAAATTGGGCTTTCAACTCCCGTACTGCCTGCATCGGATTTTTAGCCGGTAGCGGGACCACTGAGTGGTGAGGAATTGGTTGTATCGTGACTCCAACAGGAGGTAATACATTCTCCGAGTGAGAAAGCGGAGGAACGGCTAATTCCTGATCTAGAGCAGGCTCTTGGATCGCGTTGGATGGGGGTAAGTCCACCCCCACACGTATCTGAGTTGGAGGGACCGATGCTTGAGCCATAGCAGTTGTGTGTTGAGTCAGCATCATCTGGTGCATGTTCTCCATTATGGATTGCAGCTCTTTCAGAGATGTCTCCAGTACAGTAATGCGTTGCTCAGCGCTCCCCGACGGGGAAGCTTCCTCCCGTTTATCTCTAATGGCATAAACTTCCATCTCCCTAGGTGTCATTGAAGGATGAGTATAGGTCTCTGTAGAAGTTGACTCTATACTTTCAGCATCTGATTCGGGAGACTGGCGACCCCCAGCATCGAAATCAGAAGAGTACGAAGCTGTTTGTCGTGACCTCGAACGGGTGTTATGGAACACCCCAGCTTCAGTGTTCCTAAGGTGTCACGCCCCAGTCCTAAAATATCGAGGGACTGGACACGTGGCAATGGCCAGCAGTACACACCGATGGATAACCCAATTTAATGGAGCCATCTGGGCGTACTTAAGCTGTAACGAAGGTCTACTATAACAAAACACACTAATCTCATCCATAAAGATAAAGAAATAAACTGCATAATGAAATGGAAATAAGTAGCAACAACAAGTTAGTCGGGAAAACAATCTGACTTATGTCTGAATACACTGGCTCAATAGGCCAGGAACAAAAGAGATAAACATAAGTAAATACTGAGTACGGGATCAGGTACTCAGGAGAAGTCTTCGGCAGTCACCTCGTCTGCAGGGTTCAGTTCTGCTCCAGTATCAAGTCCAGCAATAGTCTCAGCTCCTGTCCCGTATATCTCGGGGTACTGCTCCTCGGCTAAACCTGGGGACATAATCCATTCCAGGTCCTCAGTGGACATAGCAAGGCACAAAATAAAACAAGCCAAATAAATGCAGTACAATTAAATTAAATAAAATAGCAGGGTAAACTATGTAACCATCTATGTGATATGCAAATGAGAGCAACACTAGTACTCAGGCTGAGACCGCTACAAGCTCTGTGTCGGGGAGCCGGTAGCAGCAATAACACATAAAGGGTCTAGCTCTGCTGGAGAGTCTACAACCTCACAATAATAGTAGATATATAGATAGAACAGCCTGTAGCCTGTGTGTCTCTCCCCACCCAATGTAATCACGCAAACCATGACCATAACGTCTCATGTCCATGTCAGCGGGATTACAACTAATGCAACAAGTCAAACTATTTATAACTAGAATATCTCTGTCAAGTCCTGTATCCTATACAGAATCACCATGAATGTCTCAGGAAGATTCTGTCCATGTATAGTGTCAAGTGTCCTGGGTTGTAGGGTACTTGATATGTTAAGTACAAAAGTAAAGGGTATCGTAAATCCATCTCTAAATGACGAACCCAACACCGCGTACGGTGTTGGCACCCGACTATGATCGGACACTAGGTACGTCATCCGTTTCCTAAGTTAATCAGTTTAAACAAGTTTATATAAATTTACACAAGACAACCAGCAAAGTATTATTACAGGAAATATGAAGATAAAGACTGCAAGTTTGGCAAGGTGCACTTGCCTGATGTTTGAATTCCACTTAGGTCCTGTTCTCGGAAATTTCCAGAGATGTCTCCGTAAGCTGAAATAAATAGTACCATCACGCTCAGAAGTTGTCAAATAGCTAGGAACGCCTGTCCTTGGATCCAATTTAGAGACAAGGGCAAAAACGGTAATTTTGGGCCAAAACGGGGTCCACCGGTGGCCCGCTTTGCACCGAAAAATGTGTCGGGGTCAACGGTCTCAAAATTCACCAAACTTAGTGTCAACAGGTCAGGAACGCTGATACGAACCCAACGGAACTTTCAGATTTGAATTCCGATGAGCCGATCACAAAATCGCCCGTCGAATGAGGCTTGTGGGGCCCACGACACGCAATTTCGTCAACATTCTCAGAATCGAACCAAACTTGACCCACAGGACCAGCGTATCGCTACGAGTCCGATGGCGTAAGTTTCATCTCGATCCGACGTGTGTGCACGAAGTTAGGATAAATTGCAGAAAAGTCGGATACGGGACGATGTCTGCGGATACGCACTAATTCCGGTGTGCACGCACATCCGAATCAGCTTCTGCGAAATCCCACATCCGTATCGACGATGCGCACGTATCTGTGAAGATCGCACGCGACCAAGTCGTCCCGTTTGGCGGGGCGTACTCAGTTTCGGGGTGAAACAGGGTTTGGTTTTTCCTGTTTTTGGATCGCGGTGTGCGATCACCACAGGACGCGATGCCCCGAGCGGTTTGTCCGGGCACCGAGAGGGTCATACATGCTTCGCAACACAATTTACGAAATCGAAATCCGAGCTACGAGCAAGAAGATACACGCACCTGAACGGGGTCGAAAAACAGGGTTCTCGTCGTGTCCGACACGTGTCGGACTCGGGGATCGAATTAGGGTTAGGGTTCAGTTCTGCGGCGGCCGGAGGCTCGACGGAGGGAGGCTGGAGGCGGTCGAGGGCTTCGCCGGAGGCGGCCGGGCTCGCTGGCTGGGGCAGCGGCGTGCGACAGGCGGCCGGCGGCGGGGACGAGCAGTTGCTGCTGGCTGCTGGGTCGGGGGAGGTCCACGGCGGCTGGGGACGGAGCCGGAGGCGGCGGCGCTGGCGACGTCGTCGGCAGGGCTGGGCGGGGGCTACTGCGGCGAGGCGGGGCGGAGTAGGGGCGGTGGCGGTGGTTGTGGCAGTGGCGGAGGGAGAGAGGGGAGGGGTTTCGAGGGGCGGCCGGAGGGATTAAATAGGGCGGAGTAGAGAGGGAGCGAGGCCGAGCGGGGTAGGGACGTGGCGGTCGTGCCGGCGGAGGGGGCGGGGGATGAGCTGAGAAGAGCGGGGGACGCGGGAGACGGGGCGGCCGGCTGTGTCGTGGGGGAGCGAGGGTAGCAGGTCGGGTCTGGCGGGTGCGGGTGTGGCCGACCCGACCCGACCCTATAGGGTACGGGCTGGGCCGGTGCGGGCTGGGCCGGTCTGCGGGCTGGGTTTATTTTAATTTTTTTTTTTTTGAATCAATAAATAATTAATTAAATTAATAATTAAATAAATACTTTTTAGGTGTTTAAAAATAGGTCCGGGGCCAATAAATTCCAGAAAAATTAACCTAAGTCCAGGTTTTCATTTTACACCCAAAAATATTATTTTCATAACATTTTAATATTAGTTATTAGCAATTAAAAATTATAAAATCACCACAGGACCTATGTAAATTCCTGAAAAATTGCAAAAAATTCCCAAAAATTGATTTTAAAAATCTAAAAAATTTAGGGTGATTACAATCTACCCCCCTTAAGAGGATTGCGTCCTCGCAATCGAAGGGTAAACTATAAATGCACGAATTTACAGAATTAAAGAATGCTTAGGTTTACCTGCATCAGCAAATAAGTGTGGATAACGCTGGCGCATAATATCCTCTCGTTCCCAGGTCGATTCGCCCGGAGAATGTTGTTTCCAAGCTACCCGAACCAGTCTGATTGTCTACCCTCGTAGTGTCTTCTCACTGGTATCGAGTATACCCACTGGCTGCTCCTCGTATCTCAGGCTAGGTCCCACCAAAATCTCAGAATGATCAACTATGTAGCTTGGGTCAGTCACGTATCGCCTCAGCTGTGGATGTGGAATACATCATACACTCCATCTAAGGATGGAGGTAATACAAGATGATAAGCCACCTCACCAATGCGCTCCAAGATATCAAATGGCCCAATATACCTTGGGCTTAACTTGCCTCTGCTGACAAATCTGATAGTACCTCTAGTGGGCGAGATCCTCAAAAATACATGCTCTCCTTCCTCGAACTCCAGGGGACGTCTGTGCGCATCAGCCCAATGCTTCTGCCTATCCTGGGCTGCACGAAGATAATTCTGAATCTGCCTTACTTTCTCCACTGTCTCCGTTACCAACTCTGGACCCAGTAATTGACGTTCGCCAACGTCACTCCAGCATATCGGCGATCTGTACTTCCTTCCATACAATGCCTCGAAAGGTGCCATCTGAATGCTTGCCTGATAGCTGTTATTGTAGGAGAACTCCACTAAGTGCAGATGATCTTCCCAAGATCCTCCAAAGTCCAGTATACATAATCGCAGCATATCTTTCAAGATCTGAATTGTGCGCTCTGATTGGCCATCTGTCTGAGGATGATAGGCAGTGCTGAATTTGAGCCTGGTGCCGAGACTCTCTTGCATGCTTCGCCAGAAGTGAGATGTAAATCTCGAGTCTCGATCTGATACAATACTAACCGGCACTCCATATAATTTTACGATCTGTCGCATATACATGTCGGCTAGTACTTCCGTGGATTATCCGACTCTGAATGGCAAGAAGTGAGCCGACTTAGTGAGCCGATCCACAATGACCCATACCGCATCCTTTCCACTAGGGCTTCTTGGAAATCCAGTGACGAAGTCCATGGTAATATGCTCTCACTTTCATTCAGGTATGGGAAGTGGCTGCAACATACCTGCAGTCCTTTGGTGTTCGGCCTTTACCTGCTGGCAGACTAAGCATTTTGCCACAAATCGGGCAATCTCCCTTTTCATTCCATGCCACCAGTAATATTGTCTTAAGTCCCGGTACATCTTGGTTCCTCCTGGATGAACAGAGTATATGGAGCTATGTGCTTCAGTCATCAACTCCTGTCTCAATTCTCTATTTGGAACATATAGGCGATTTTCGTACCTTAATGTCCCGTCCTCGTGGATGCGAAGTCCCGTTTGCATGCCTGCTTCGGTTCTCTCTTTCAGCCTTCAGAATATGGCATTATTAGGCAAAGCTTCTTTGATTCTCTCCACCAGCGATGACTTAACTTCGAGGTTAGCCAGCAAACCATTTTGTCCAGGTAAAACAACCTCTATCTGAAGATCTTGCAAGTCTTGTAATAGCTGAGGCTGCTCAGTTAAGAATTAAGCCAAGGGTTTTCTGCTGAGGGCGTCGGCTACAATATTTGCTTTCCCCGGGTGGTACTGCAGATCTATGTCAAAGTCCACCATCAACTCAAGCCAACACCTTTGCCTCATGTTGAGCTCCTTCTGAGTATAAACATACTTCAAGCTCTTATGATCAGTGAATATTTTGACCTTCTCTCCATACAGATAATGTCTCCAGATCTTCAATGCAAAAATTACTGCAGCTAGCTCCAGGTCGTGCATTGGGTAGTTCTTCTCGTGGACCTTCAACTGCCTCGATGCATAAGCGATAACCTTGCCATGTTGCATCAAGACACAACCTAGTCCACTGCCGGACGCATCACTATAAACAACAAAACCTTCTGACCCTGAGGGAAGAGTCAAGACTGGTGCTGTTGTTAGACGCCTCTTCAATTCTTCAAAGGCATTATGGCATTCTTCCGTCCATATGAACTCCTGATCCTTCCGTGTCAGCTTAGTCATCGGCTCTGCGATCCTTGAAAAAATTTCTATGAACCGCCGGTAATACCCAGCAAGTCCAAAAAAACTTCTCACTTCTGCAACAGAGGTAGGGGTAGGCCAAGTTTCTATAGCAGTGACCTTCTCTGGGTCCACAGACAGTCCTTCACCCGAGATAATATGTCCTAAGAATGGCACCTTGTCCATACAGAACTCACATTTGCTGAGCTTGGCATACAGCTTCTCCCTTCTCAAAGTTTCTAGCACAATTCTGAGGTGTTCCTCGTGCTCTTCGTGGTCCTTGGAGTAGACTAGAATATCATCAATGAATACCACCACGAACTTATCCAAGTACTAATGGAAGACTCCGTTCATCAAACTCATAAATACGGCGGGTGCGTTGGTTAAACCAAACGGCATTACTAGGAATTCATAGTGTCCGTACTTAGTCCTGAAGGCCGTCTTTAGGATATCTTCCTTCTTCACCCTAATCTGGTGATAACCGGATCTAAGGTCAATCTTTGAGAATACCCTAGCACCACTCAATTGGTCAAACAAGTCATCAATGCGTGGTAAGGGGTACCGGTTCTTAACAGTGACAGCATTAAGGGCTCTGTAATCAATGCACAACTGCACGATTCCGTCCTTCTTGGGTACAAAAAGTATAGGTGCTCCCCAAGGTGAAACACTGGGCCGGATAAATCCTTTCTCCAGAAGATCGTCGACTTGCGCTTTCAACTCCACTAACTCCTTAGGTGCTAGCCGATATACCGATGAAGTGATTGGTTCGGCTCCTGGAGTTAGGTCTATTGTGAACTCTATCTCTCGATCAGGTGGTAAACCTGGAAGATCGTCGGGAAATACATCCACAAACTCTGCTATGACTCTTGGGTAACCTGACTCCTCTTCTACAGATAATACCCTAAGAGTTGGCTGGACACCTTGTTCTACAGCTCCCCGAAGAAATTCAAACTCAAGGTAGCTAGGGGGTCTAAATATCACTTTTCCAAGCCGGCAATCCAGTGTCGCATGGTACTGACTTAACCAGTCCATACCAAGTACAACATCGTAATCAGGCATAAAAAAGATCAGGAATTGGGCTCGCATCTCTCGGCCACAGACTACTACCGAACATGATCTACAGATATCACTAACCGGGATAATTCTACCTCCCGTAAGAATTCTCTTCATCTTCGAGAGAGGTGCGGTAGCTACTCTATGTGTGGCTATGAAGCTAGCAGCAATAAATGAATGCGAGGCTCCAGAATCAAATAATGCTACAGCAGGAATTAAAGATACTGATATGGTACCTGCTATCACTTCGCCTGCAGTAGCTTCCTCAGTGACTGCTAGTGCATATGCCTGACCTCGTCCCTGAGCGGGACCCCTTTGCTGACGAGCTTGCTGGAACAAAGCTGCCTGAGGTGGTAGTGGTGGCCTGGCTCCTCCAGGCCCTGTCTGAGTTGCTCCCCCAGCTGGAAGAGCTGGCCTAGGTGCAGGTGGAGCTGGTTGATTCGGAACTCCCTCTCGACGTTCCGAGCAGTCCTTTGAGAAGTGTTGTCCGGATCCGCAAACCAGGCAGAGTCCCAGCTTGCGTCTACATTATCTTTCAATATGACCTACTTTGCCGCAGTAATGACAAGTAGGTAGGTTCTTTGATGCTGCTTTCTGAGGCAGATTCTTCTGGGACCATTTAGCAGAATCCCCAGGTGATGACTTGGACGGTGCTGAGGAGAATGGACATTTCAGGCTTGATTCCCTCCGAGTAACGCGCTCCATCCGACGTGCTGCAGCTAGGACGTCGGAGTAAGATGTGGGCGCGACCGATCCGATTAACTTCTGAAGCTCGAACCTGAGTCCATCAAAGAACTTCTCCGCCTTCTCTTCTTCGGTAGGAATTAGAGAAGGGGCGAAGCGGCTCAGGCGAATGAATTCGGCGTTATATTCCTCCACCGATATGTTGCCCTGGATTAGACGGTTGAATCTGTCTCAGAGTTTTGACCGAGCAACAGCAGGGATGTACATATCCTGGAAGAGTCTGGAGAACTCCTCCCAGGTGACCTGATCATGTCCGAGCCTTCTTTCTTCGGACAGCCACCAATGGTGCGCGTTGTCCGTCAGTTGCATCCGAACGGCAGTCATCCATTTGTCCCTTGGAAGTTCAGCGGCCTCCAACTGATGCTGCGTGTTCGTAAGCCATTCATGAACTTCAGTTGGTCCTTCCTTGCCCGAGAAGGTACGAGGTTTGAGTTGACGGAAATCCATAATAGATCCCGTCGCTAGCCGCCTATTTGGTGGATTTGCATGTTCCAATGCTGCGACTAGGCTGTTTCTTAGGTTCTCGGCCTCATGACGTTGGACCTCCTGTTGGATCTGTTGTTGTACCTGCATCATGGCGTAGAACATCTGGAACATTTGCTGTCCATCCATTGCCTGCCCTGAAGGAAAGACAGGCATCGTAGGAGGGAACTGGGGTGGAGGCAGGATGTCATCACGCCTGAACCTGGAACTTGGCTGGCCAGTTTGATTGTTCTGAGAGGATTGTCCTCTGGTATCTGGCGTCGTTCCAGCTTCACAGGTAAACACAGCTTCAGACGGTGTACCCAAAGGATTCTCGTCACCACTTCTGGGATCCATTACTCTGCATAAAAAGAAAATAATGAGAACGCACAGAGGAATCAAATCAGGATGCAATTCAAGCAATTAAATTGAATTTGACATAGAGTCCAAAAATGATTCAATCAATGGATGAGATCCTATAACTTATCCTATCTTATTGCAGGCTTGTTCGGTCCCTAAGTTGAAATCGAATAATTTAGTTGGACCTGCATGGGCCACCACAAAAACCATGTCACGCCCCAGTCCCAAAATATCGAGGGACTGAACACGTGGCAATGGCCAGCAGTACACACTGATGGATAACCCAATTTAATGGAGCCATCAGGGCGTACTTAAGCTGTAACGAAGGTCTACTACAATAAAATACACTAATCTCATCCATAAAGATAAAGAAATAAACTGCATAATGAAATGGAAATAAGTAGCAACAACAAGTTAGTCGGGAAACAATCCGACTTATGTCTGAATACACTGGCTCAATAGGCCAGGAACAAAAGAGATAAACATAAGTAAATACTGAGTACGGGATCAGGTACTCAGGAGAAGTCTTCGGCAGTCACCTCGTCTGCAGGGTTCAGTTCTGCTCCAGTATCAAGTCCAGCAATAGCCTCAGCTCCTGTCCCGTATATCTCGGGGTACTGCTCCTCGGCTAAACCTGGGGACATAATCCATTCCATGTCCTCAGTGGACATAGCAAGGCACAAAATAAAACAAGCCAAATAAATGCAGTACAATTAAATTAAATGAAACAGCAGGGTAAACTATGTAACCATCTATGTGATATGCAAATGAGAGCAACACTAGTACTCAGGCTGAGACCGCTACAAGCTCTGTGTCGGGGAGCCGGTAGCAGCAATAACACGTAAAGGGTCTAGCTATGCTGGAGAGTCTACAAGCTCACAATAATAGTAGATATATAGATAGAACAGCCTGTAGCCTGTGTGTCTCTCCCCACCCAATGTAATCATGCAAACCATGACCATAACGTCTCATGTCCATGTCAGCGGGATTATAACTAATGCAACAAGTCAAACTGTCTATAACTATAATATCTCTGTCAAGTCCTGTATCCTATACAGAATCACCATGAATGTCTCAGGAAGATTTTGTCCATGTATAGTGTCAAGTGTCCTGGGTTGTAGGGTACTTGATATGTCAAGTACAAAAGTAAAGGGTGTCGTAAATCCATCTTTAAATGACGAAACCAACACCGCGTACGGTGTTGGCACCCGACTATGATCGGACAGTAGGTACGTCATCCGTTTCCTAGGCTAATCAGTTTAAACAAGTTTATATGAATTTACATAAGACAACCAGCAAAGGATTATTAAAGGAAATATGAAGATAAAGACTGCAAGTTTGGCAAGGTGCACTTGCCTGATGTTTGAATTCCACTTAGGTCCTGTTCTCGGAAATTTTCAGAGATGTCTCCGTAAGCTAAAATAAATAGTACCATCATGCTCAAAAGGTGTCAAATAGCTAGGAACGCCTGTCCTTGGGTCCAATTTGGAGACAAGGGCAAAAACGATAATTTCGGGCCAAAACGGGGTCCACCGGTGGCCCGCTTTGCACCGAAAAATGTGCCAGGGTCAACGGTCTCAAAATTCACCAAACTTAGTATCAAAAGGTCAGGAACGCTGATACGAACCCAACGGAACTTTCAGATTTGAATTCCGATGAGCCGATCATAAAATCGCCCGTCGAGTGGGGCCTGTGGGGCCCGCGACACGCGATTTCGTCAACGTTCTCAGAATCGAACCAAACTTGACCCACAGGACCAGCGTATCGCTACGAGTCCGATGGCATAAGTTTCATCTCGATTCGACGTGTGTGCACGAAGTTAGGATGAATTGTAGAAAAGTTGGATACGGGGCGATGTCCGCGGATACGCACTGATTCCGGTGTGCATGCACATCCGAATAGCTTCTGCGAAATCTCACACGTCCGTATCGATGATGCGCACGTATCTATGAAGACAGCACGCGACCAAGTCGTCCCGTTTGGCGGGGCGTACTCAGTTCCGGGGTGAAACAGGGTCTGATTTTTCCTGTTTTTGGATCGCTGTGTGCGACCACCACAGGACGCGATGCCCCGAACGGTTTGTCCGGGCACCGAGAGGGTCATACAGGCTTCGCAACACATTTTACGGAATCAAAATCTGAGCTACGAGCAAGAATATACACGCACCTGAACGGGGTCGAAAAATAGGGTTCTCGTCGTGTCCGACATGTGTCGGACTCGGGGATCGAATTAGGGTTAGGGTTCAGTTCTGCGGCGGCCGGAGGCTCGCCGGAGGGAGGCTGGAGGCGGTCGGGGGATTCGCCGGAGGCGGCCGGGCTCGCTGGCGGGGGCAGCGGCGTGCGGCAGGCGGCGGGGCCGAGCAGCTGCTGCTGGCTGCTGGGTCGGGGGAGGTCCACGGCGGCTGGGGACAGAGCCGGAGGCGGCGGCGCTGGCGGCGTCGTCGGCAGGGCTAGGCGAGGGCTGCTGCGGCGAGGCGGGGTGGAGTAGGGGCGGTGGCGGTGGTTGTGGCAGTGGCGGAGGGAGAGAGGGGAGGGGTTTCGAGGGGCGGCCGGAGGGATTAAATAGGGCGGAGTAGAGAGGGAGCGGGGCCGAGCGGGGTGGGGACGTGGCGGTCGTGCCGGTGGAGGGGGCGGGGGATGAGCCGAGAAGAGCGGGGGACGCGGGAGACGCGGGCGGCCGGCTGGGTCGTGGGGGAGCGGGTGTAGCGGGTCGGGTCTGGCGGGTGCGGGTGTGGCCGACCCGACCCGATAGGGAACGGGCTGGGCCGGTGCGGGCTGGGCCGGTCTGCGGGCTGGGCCGGTCTGCGGGCTTAGTTTATTTTAAATTTTTTTTTTTGAATCAATAAATAATTAATTAAATTAATAATTAAATAAATACTTTTTAGGTGTTTAAAAATAGGTCCGGGGCCCAATAAATTTCAGAAAAATTACCCTAAGTCCAGGTTTTCATTTTACACCCAAAAATATAATTTTCATAACATTTTAATATTAGTTATTAGCAATTAAAAATTATAAAATCACCACAGAACCTATGTAAATTCCTGAAAAATTGCAGAAAATTCCCAAAATTTGATTTTAAAAATCTAAAAATTTTAGGGTGATTACATAAGGAGCTGGTTGAATCTCCTTCGGCTCAGAGTCCTAAGGGATGACGTCTTGAGTTTGATCTTCCTCTAGGTATGTGTGAAGCCATGTTCACTGATGCATGTGTGGGCTCTTCTTCCTGGAGAGACGGAGAGTAGTTCAACCGGTCAAAAATCGACCGTTTTGCTTCAGAACCGCAATAATTAACTACAATCCTATGGCTATTACAATAGTGCTCGCTAGGAGGCGTAATAGACATGCTGGAAGATTTCCTACCCTTGCATTTCTGGATCAGATACTCACGCAGGTCAGGAGGATTCACAGAAGAAGAAGAAGAAGAAAAAGACGGCTTGTTCCTTCTGTTTATGTCAGTGGGCATGCGGATGTTGGGAACCATAGTCCTCCCTGTGCCACCCGTATACAACAGGTTAGCCATCTGGATAGTGGAGGATCTCCGAAGAGTGTGTCTTTCCGCCAACTGAGCCTGCTTTACGCTGAGGGGCCTCACCTGGCGTAATTTGGAGCTCTGCTCAGGCTGGCGTAAAGCTGAGGAGGTCCTCAGTCGGCCATCAGCTCCTCGCGTAATTCGGAGGGCGGGCAGATTCTTTCCTTGCTGGCGTAAAGGCCGAGAAGTTACGTAGTCCGCCACTTGCTTTCCTTTGCGTAGATTACAAGGATCATCTGTTTTTCCGTGAAGGGCAGATGCATCTTTACGCGCGGAGCGCGTTTAGAATTTTTGATTTGGCGCTAAGGCATTGTCAAAAATTTTGTCTGCCACGTCATCGACGGGAGACAAGATTTTACGCGCAGAGCGCGAAATAGACTTCTGGACTAGCGCTGAGGCATTGTCCGAAGTTTTGTCTACCATGTCACGGATGGGAGACTGAGTTTTACGCGCGGAGCACGAAGGTTGTGCAGCTACAACCTGGCTGGTCGGAGAGATCGGAGAGATCGGAGAGATCGAAGAGTCGGCAGGAACGGTAGGGGATGTCTTGGGCATCCAGACCTTACGCAACTTCCTGTTGTCTTGGACAGAGAGAGAGTGAGAGCTACCCCCTGCTCGAAGCATATCTTCATAGGCAGACTGGTCGAACTGGACGACCAGGGTCTTCTTCACGGATCCCACGGATACCGTATCGTGTTGAGCAATAGCTTTCTCGTCAGAAGAGAAAGACCTCCCCAGTAGAGTCGCCATCTTGTGTTTAATAATAAACGAAAGAAATAGGACGAGGTTTATACGAAACCCGCTCTTTGGTTTACAAACAAGATTGTACAATTAATCCTATACGAGGATGTCGAAGTATAATTTTAATCTGGGTAAATATTGCTATAGGAGTCTGATCTGCAGTCGATCACTTTGTCCCTTGGACTACACGATGGTGAAGAAGTACCGTAGAAGACAGAAAGCAGCTTCGAAGGTTGCAAAAGAGAGTAGATGCTCGATGCCAATGTCGTCGATCACTACTCTTTGTCTGAGCTCTGGATTCTTCTCTCTCAAAGACTCTTCGACTCTTAGTTCCTTGACCTTAATTTTCTCCCCTGTTTTTGACCTAGTTCTCGACCCTTTTTTTCTTCTTTTTTCCGACCTCTGTTGATAGAGGTCTCTATTTATAGGGTTTTAGTGACAGTGACCATCAGTCGGCGTAGAAGCCGGGCAGTGGAAAGTATAGCACCTTTTATGCGACGGTTATAATAACCATTACCTACGTATAAATGATCTTTTGAATGAGTGTGTGACACGTGTCCCATGAAGAGACAACGCGTATAACTGCTGCGAAGACCACGGCATAAAAGCCACGTAGGTAGTTATCCCTCGCGTAGGAAAGGTTGGCGTAGAAGCCAATAACTGTCACATTGGCGTAGAAGCCAAATAGTCATCAAACTGGCGTAGAAGCCAAGTAGGAGTAGAAGCCAAGTAGGAGTAGAAGCCAAGTAGGCATAGAAGCCAAATAGGCGTAGAAGCCAGATGTTGCGTAGATAGGTAGCTAGCGTAGAAGATAGCTGATCCTCCTTGCTTGACTGAGGCCTTGAGCGAATTCTGAACCAAATAGCCTTAATACGCACCAATGCAAATGTAGCCTGAGCTGGCGTATTATAGGGAGATAGCGTACAACATGCTCTTCAAAGCTGAAAATAGCCTGATGGCGTAATGCTCGAAAGTGATGATGTGGACGTTTTAGCCAAAATTATGCCTTTTGGAGATATAATCAAATCCCTTACATTAAATGCAGAGATCTGCCCTCATCTCGCGTATTAAATGCAGTGGCGTATCCCGAAGATCTGCCAGCCTTCCGCGTATTAAATGCAGAGACGTGCCTCGAGCCCTGTACGAAGAGCAGCTTTTGACGTGGCAGTCTGTTTGTCTTCTGCGGAGCGTAAGAGGCTCACGTCTGCCTGTGTAAAACTAGGCAGCATATTCCAGAGGCGTGTCTCGAAGATCTGCCATCATTCCGCGCATTAAATGCATTAGGCGTGTCTCAAAGATCTGCCAGCTTTCCGCGCATTAAATACAGAGACGTGCCTCGAGCCCTGTACGAAGATCAACTTTTGACATGGCAGTCTGTTTGTCTTCTGTGGAGAGTAAGAAGCTCACGTCTGCCTGTGTAAAACTAGGCAGCGTATTCCCTTGTATACGTAAAAGTGGTTTACACCAAGGAAATGTCACCAAAGAACAGTCTGGGTAGCTGTGTCGCGCCATCATTATAGCCGTCGTCTGGGTAGTTGTGCAGTATTCTTTGTCAGGAGTCAGACGTCAGGTTCACTGTATAATTTATCAGGTTCATTTCGGGGAATATGAAGCGTTCCCCGTACACTTCAATGCTGCTTTAAAGCGGATGAGTTTTACGCCATAAAGGCGATATAGCACCCTTTTTACGCTGAAGCAGCCTGGACATACTGTATTACGCGGATAGTCCTTGAGATTATATTTTATGTTGTACTTAGCGAAAAAGCTCTGTTGTACTTCGATGGCTTCGAAGCCATATTATATGCTGCCCATCACTAGACTGCTGCGTAGAACTCTTTCAGCGTATTTTTCATGCTTCTACAGCCCCAGTCCCAAAATACATAGGACCATGAATACGGGACACGCCAGCTATGCATTCGACCAGACTCTGGTCTGACTCGAATACGTATATAAAAGGCACTATCTAGATATCCCATAAATGTAAACCTCTATGTCTCAATCCACAATGTACAGAAGTATACAAGAAAGAGCTATATGTGCTAAAGTCGGCCGCCCAATAACACACTAACTCGAATAGACTCGAAAAGAAGTATGAGTCTATAAAAACTAGGCTACAACAGCAGATGAATAATTAATGTAAAATAACCATAATACCGGTAGATATGATGTGAGTACCTGGTACCATGCCAGCAAGACATGTAACTCCAATATCAACTCCAAATGCTTCGTAATCATCTATGCTGCAAAACTGGTAAGGAACCAGGTCCTCAGAGGTATGTAAGAAGGTATAAAAATACAGCATGCCAAGTAAACAGAAAGTAAAAGTACAACGACAGGGTACTCTATCATAACCAAACAATTATGACACAGTTTAAAGACAATATTCGACTCGTGGGATGTCCAAAATAAAATTGTAGCTCCGAACACAGAGACACACGGGGCATACCGTACCTCCGAGCACAGAGTAACACAGGTGATATACTACTCTAGAATACAGGATCACTATATATACATATATAAGTGCGTGCAAAGGAGCCCAAACATCTAGTTACTGTCTTTCCCTTCCCAAGCGGTCAACGATGGTGCACTGAACCTGAACCTCTATCTAACAGTCTCGACACACAGAAGTAACTCAACAGACGCGACCCTAAGGTCGTCCCAGTCTCTGGTCATGATGTCAGTATTAGGATACAGGAATCTGGCACGATCACAATGTATGAGTGTGTCCTGGGGTATCGATATGCTCAGGTACGTACATCGAGGTGCTTATAAACATCTTAACAATCATTCTAAGACGTTACGATGAACGTCAGCACCCGGTTGTGATCCGGACGCGAAGTATCAAATGTTAACATAAATACGTGCACAATGTACATAAAGAACAACAAGTATCTATAATCTGAAATACAGGGTGGCAAGGTACACTTGCCTGCGTGCGGCTGCTGATGACAGGGTCCCGGTACCGCGTCCAAGCCCTCAGGTCCTGCAGTACCTAGAGATGAGATACAAATCCAATCAAAATCTAACACACGACAGACAGGGGTGTGACACACATCTATACATATGCTTAGCCTCAGCTACGACTCACAGGGACAAGACGTTAGGGGGGTTGACCACAGTTGACTATCGGTATGATACATCAATCAACTAGTCATCTGTACACTCTCATCGACCAATCCTCATTCTTACCATAGTCATCACGTGGTTCAGTAGTTCAGGTATGCTCACTCCTCGACAGTAATTACTTATTAAATATTAGGTCCTCCTCAACCATCATTATCATTTTACCTAAAATCACTGCTCATCCATACAAATTATCATGCACATAAATCAATATGTTAAACCCTAAATCTCAATGTCTATCATTCAAATCCATTTTATAAACTTATGAAGAACAATCCCTAAACTCACCTCCACAATTTAATCCTCATTAATCTGTTTAGCATTTCCCCCCATGTAATATATCCCGAACATTTATTAAAAATCAAAAGCTAAACCTTCAATAAAATCCTTTATCATTTTATAATTTATTTGCAAACACTAAACCTAAACCTTCAATGCAAAATATTAAAAAAATCATTTTAATCCATGTAATTAACAAATCATTTATAAACCTTAATTAATTGATCTAGCATTTTTCCAACCATGTGTAATATTCATAACATCTAGTTAAATCAAGCCCTAAACTCCCATGCAATTAAACAACTCTAACATAAACCCTAAACCAATATTAAACCCTAATCTCTTATTATTAACACATGCTCAATTTATACTATACCACATTAACACAGCCATTAGAAACACAAACCTAGCTAATGTACACGAAACCATATATATCAATAACCCTAACTAAACATATTACAATATATATCAATATAGAGAGGGGGAGAGGTATTTTACCTTGGCGTGGGGGTTGCTGGCCGGAGAACCACCTTTGGCCGGAGGGGAGGAACGGGGATGGCTGGAAGTGGTGGTTCGTGGGGTCGACTGGGATGTGGCCGGGGTGTTTGGGATCGACGGGGCGGACGGGAAGCCGCACAGTCGCTGCGGGGGTGCTGCACAGGCTGTGGTGGTGATGGGGAAGCCTGTGGTGGTGGTGTCACTACCACATTTCCAGATAAGGGCATTTGTATAATTTCACTATTCTGAATAATTATGCATTTAATTAATCTGCTGAGTTTTTAAAACTATTTATATGTTGTTAGTTGTGTTTGGTTTAGGTCAAACCCTAGAACTCATTAGGACTATAACCCTAATGACTAAACCCTAGTTTGAAACCCAAATTCTAGACAAACTCTAGAATTCAAATTGTAGGGTTGAACCTCAAACCCTAGGAGGACTAAACCTGAGTCAATTGAGTTCTGCATGACCTGACATAGGGGTTTAACCTAAACCTATGCATTAGAAACCCTAACCTAGTTTCCAATATAAAAGGAAGCCACCCTCAACCTTTTCTCCTTCATGAAGAAAGAAAACCCTAGCCTCCATTAGAGAAAACCAAATCCCCCACCACAAATTCGGAATCTAACCCTAGGATTCCATCCTCCTCCTCCAAAGCAAAGGGAAGCAAGGAGCTTGGGTCAAGGAACCTTGGGGAAGAAGAACTTGCATAGGGAAACCATCTTCCTATAGGTAAAACCCTATTTTTATTCAATTATATTCTGTTTTCTGTTGATTATTGCCCTTTAGGAAACCCCTTGTTGTATGGATCTCGATTTTGTAGGTCCTACATGAAGACTTAGGTAATTCTAGGGTTTTGGTGTCCATATGTTTGGTTTCCCTAATTTTCGTGAACCCTAACCCTAAGGGTTTACATGTAGACAGATTTCATCTCATATACTTCGAGTTGAACTCGATTTTTAGGGTTTTTATTTGAGGAATTATGGGTTCTTATGTAAAACCATTTTTTCTGTACTTCTTGTGTTTGATGAAATATTTCTTAGGGTTTTGCCTATCCTTGTATTTTAATTTCTGCATATTTTGACATATAAATCTACATAGCTATTTTTGCATAGTGTGTATAGGTGGTTGGTGATTTGAGGGAGCACAGAGCAGTCGGGTTTGGGGGAGATCCTGTGCAGTAAAATACCTATGTGTGACTGTGTGTGTGCTGTGCCAGTTTTCAGTGAACTGTGAGTATTTATGTCAACCTGTGTTGTGTATCAGTTAGATCCCTGTGTAGGTATTTCCTGTGCAGTAAAATAGTATGTGTGTGAGTGAATTCTGTGAGAAGAGGGAGAGCAGTGAGCAATGTGAGTTAGAACTATGTGTATCAGTGTAGTTCTAATATGTGTGTGAGATACCTAGGTGTCTAGGTTCCAGTGTGTATCAGTGCCAATACCTGTATGTTTCAGTGAGCAGTATGGGGGTTTTAAATGGCTGTGTGTGAACCTGTGTCTAGAGGTCAGTGTGTATGTACAGTGTGTGCAGATTTCAGTGTGTACTAGTGTGTTTACCTGTGTCTCAGTCAGTTTTAGATACCTGTGTGTGAGCAATATGAGTTAGATGTGTGTGTAATCCTGTGTACATTAGGTCAGTGACCAGTGAGTATGTGTCCCAGGGTTATTTCTCAAATGGCAGTGTGGGTTAGTAAGTACCTGTGTGTTTCAGTATTCAATTCAGTAAATTAGTATCAGTAGCTAGTTGTGTAGTGTGTGTGTTAGTCTGTGAGTGAACCTAAATTTCTGTGTGTGTGTGTGTGTGGAATGTTTCCCAGGTTCAATAGAATATTACCTGTGTGTTGGGTAGATAAACCTATGTGTCTGAGTAAGCCTAACTAGTTTTAGTGAGGAGAGTGTGATTACCTGTGTGTAGATAATTTAGTGGCTGTGTGGGTATAGCAGTAAACAGAGTCTATATGTTCCTGGGTGTAGTGAACCAATATAGGAACTGTGAGAACAGTTCAGTAATGGGTAGATGCACATGTGTGTGTGTGTGTGTGTACTAGCAGAGTGTGTGTGCCCTGTTATGAGAATGGATACCAGTGTAGCAGTGTGTGTGGATGCTGAATTCAGTGAGTGAATTATCCCAGGTTCAATGAGGATTATGTGCAGTGTAGGTATTTGGATTTCAGTGTGTGCAGCTGTGCAGTTACCTGTGTGAGTGACTGTGTGTAGGGATGTGAATATGAGTGTGTGTGTGAGGTAATATGTGCAGTGAGGAAACTGTGTCTATGTGACAGTGTGTGTAGCTGTGAATTATGTGTAACTAGTGTGTGGCTGTGTGTGTGTGTGTGTCAGTGAGTGATAGGACTTTGAAATAGGCATTGTGCAGTCTAGTTATTAGGCTGTGCATGTTGCCAGTAGCTATATGCTTGTCATAGAGATTAGACACTGTGGTATCAGTATTTAGGGGTTTAGTATAGGGTATCCTGTTGAACTAAGGGTTAGAGTGAGAAATGGTTATGTATCAGTAAACAGTAGTGATGGGTTAGTATCTTAGTATCAGTAGGATCTCTGGGGGTAGTGTATCAGAGTATTGTAGGTGAGTTGAGTTATTATGTATTGGTTGGGAATTTAGTATAGGTTTTGAGATATCAAGATAAGGAGTTACTTGAGTATTGGTTAAGTAACTAAGTATATATTATATATCTATGATACGTAATATAAGGTTTTGTCTAAAATATTATAGTATTGGCTAGGTATTAACTATTATAGCCAGAATACCTTAGTACGACCTAGCAAAACCTGGTATAACCAAGTGTTGACCTAGTTAACTTAGTATTGACCAGTAAACCTCAGATTTGACCTAGAGACCTCGCATTTAATTAGCTAAGCATGTTTGTTCCTTTATGTCAGTATCTTGACATTATATTTTTATCATAGGTCACTGTGACTCCATTTTGGACATCGATCCTCACTCATCGCTCAGGACCACAGGCGAGTACATTCTCTGACAGTTTTTATTGTTGATTAATTCTATAATTCAATTGTATTACATACTTGATTCCGACACTATGGATACACGGGTTAGCACCCTAGATCCCATCATGAGGAGTCGTGATTGGAACCCATCGTGCTAGCTGGGGAATGGGAAACTATCAGTAAATTATGTGATCATATCCAAATATTTACATGCATCATAGCTCACCCCACTTCTCACGTCGGGTACGGCCTGACCATTTACATGCATCATAGCTGTTATATATGATTAGCCTGACCACTACATGCATCATAGCTAACCATATGGTTAGCCTGACCTACAAGAATCATAGCTAATCATATATAACCAGCCTGATCTAGTCCCAAGCCGATCACATAATAAACTGATATTTCAAACACTTAGCTAGATGTCTATTCTTTATTCAGTTTCACTTGTTCTAGCATTCACTGTTTATTGTTCATTGCTATATGCTCTATTGCCTATTTCATTTCTCCAGTACTTTACATTTCCAGCATTTATTCTCATCTTGTATTTCTTACACTGTTTATAGTTTTTGTCAATTTAATGAAACTGCTGTTAGTGCTTGTGCTTCGCTCCAATCCTGACTGGATAACATTTTTCAGAGGACCTGGAGAACTTGTGCCCCACTCATTACGGCCCAGGGTTAGAGGGAGATTTCACTCCGAAAATCCCAGAGGAGTTGCCTATCCTAGAGGAGATCTTACCTGCCAATACTTAAATTACTTTTTCTGTATTTATTGTTTTAGATTGAGACTGAGTTGTATTTATTATTTTGTGACTTTGTGAGGTCATCTAGACCCAGGATTGAGTTGGACTTATTGTGGTTGGTTTATTATAGAACTCTTTTCCATTCTCTTCGTGCCTTTATTCTTATAGCTTGTGATTGAGTATAATTATAGAACTGTGGATTATTATCATTGTCCTCCGTACGGAGTTGAGACTATTGACAGGATATATATATTATGTTGAGACCTAGACAGCGATCTACCGTCGATGCTGCGGCGTAGGCTGGACGTACCCACGACTCATGCCCAAATTTCGGGTGCGGGTCGTGACACGTTTTTAGTGGTGGCCCATGCAGGTCTAGTCCTAGATTCGTATTAGAACAATATCGTAGTGGTGCTCGCTTAGAGTATTACTACGAGCCTATTTTAGGAAATAGGAATTAGGCCGAGGATATGCTCAATCACAATTAGGAAATTCTGATTCTTATAATACTACTCTTAATGATTTTTCCTTTTGAAATTTACTGTCCTTCCTTGATGATATCGTGTCTATTGTCTTAATTAAATTCTTCGATCTGTCTTCAGGATGCCGTCGAGGACCAGATCCCGGAGAACTGGAGCAGCAGAGTCAGAGAGGTCTGCCACCTCTCGCCTTGCCGGACAGACATCCGCAGCACCTCCTATATCTCCAGTACATGTGGAAGTGTCTGCAGCATTCGGGGGTCCTCCACCACCTGTTCAGAGGGTCCCCATAGCTACGACGGTACCACCACCACCACCACCACCCCCACCACCAGTTCAGCATCCAGGAGGTGTGCCCGTCGATGGAGCACAGATGTTCGCTTTGATTCAGGGCATGGTCGATGCCCAGAGGACGTCGGCAGAAGCCCAGAGGGTGCAGGCTGAGACACACCAGGCCCAGACAGAGATGATGAGGGTGAACATGGAGAATGCTCATCAGGTGGCTCTCCAGGCTGTGGAGAGAGTCACTCAGCAGCAGCAGCATCCTGGTCAGCACCACCAGAGGCCGGACACCATTGTGGATTTTAAGAGGATGATGCCTCGGGAGTTCAAGGGGACAGAAGGGATACTCTACGCCGATGATTGGCTAGAGGACATCGAGAAAACTTGTGCTTGGCGCAGCTTCCGGAGGCTCTTCAGATCGAGACCGCCGGCAGCCAGATGTTCGACATCGCCTTGACGTGGTTTCGCACAGAGCCGAGACTCCTTGACAGGGGACTCACTTGGGAAGCTTTCAAGGAGCTCTTCAAGGAGATGTTCTTTCCTGATGTTGCCCTGGGAGCTTTGGAGAGTCAGTTCCATGACTTAGCCCAGGGGAGCTCGTCCGTCGATGAGTATGCCGCGGAGTTTTGTCGCCTGAGCCGCTTTGCGCCATCGATGATTAGAGATCCGGGGGACAGGGCCCAGAAATTCAGAAAGGGGCTGGCAAGGGAGATCAAGTCTCGCACGTCGGGATATCGCACAGCTACCTACGAGGGCATATTGATGGATGCCCAGATAGCCGAGGACGACTTGGACCTCAGGACCAAGAGGGGATGCGATGGTTCCGGAGGAGCAAACAGTAGTGCGGGACCGGGCAAGCATCCACACTATCAGCAGCAGCAGAGGCCCTTTCAGCAGCAGCACCAGGCACCAGCCCGAGGGCAGGTTCAGCATCAGCAGCAGAGGCAGACTCAGCCTGCCATCCAGTGTGCGTACTGCGGGAAGACAGGATATACTAGAGAGATCTGCAAGAAGAGATTGGGCTCATGTCTGTCCTGCGGATCGACGACACACCAGCTGAGGGATTGCCCTACCATTCGTCCAGGTCAGGGTGGAGCAGCCGTCCAGAGAGGACCAGACAAGGTACCTGCCGTACCAGGAGGCCAACAACAGAGGGCACCACTTCCACCGCAACATCAGAAGTTTGCCCAGCATCAACAGCAGAGAGGTGCACCCCAGGGGCGAGCGTACGCCATGGCAGTCGAGAAGATCGAGCCAGCAGGAGACTTGATCACAGGTTCGGTTCTTCTCGATTGTATTCTCGTATTTACCTTATTCGACTCTGGCGCTTCCCATAGTTTTGTGTATGTATCTTATGCACTTCGACATCATTTAGACACAGAACCATTAGCTAGGACTTGCAAGATCATGACTGGTGGAGGTATTATCCTAGTCCATGATCACTGCAAGGACCGGAGGGTGTCAGTAGGAGGCCAAGAGTTGAGCGTGAGCTTACTCGTCATGCCACTTTCGGGGTACGATATTGTACTCGAAATGGACTGGTTGAGTAGGCATCATGCTACTATAGATTTCTATAGAGGCAGAGTATTATTTAGACCACCAGGAGAGCCGGAGTTTGAGGTCGTCAGAGGAGCAGCGGAACAGAGGAAGAGCACATTTTGCGGAGCCAGGGCAGAAGAAGAGGAGTTGCCACATCCTCTGATAGCAGAGTTCCTGGATGTATTTCTAGAGGAGTTGCCAGGCTTGCCGCCAGACAGAGATGTTGAATTCTCTATAGACTTGGTTCCAGGAGCGGAGCCCATTTCACAACATGTCTATAGGGTCAACAACAGCGAGCTGGCAGAACTGAAGAAGCAAGTTGAGGAGCTCCAGGACAAAGGTTTCATCAAATCTAGTTCATCACCATGGGGAGCTCCGGTATTGTTCGTACCAAAGAAGGACGGCACGGTGCGCATGTGCATTAATTATAGAGCTTTGAATAATATTATTATCAAGAATAAGTACCCGCTGCCGAGGATAGATGATCTTTTCGATCAGTTGAGCGGGGCGAGGGTGTTTTCAAAGATAGATTTGAGGTCAGGCTATCACCAGGTGAAGGTGAAGAGAGAAGACACGCCGAAGACAGCCTTTCGGACCAGATACGGCCAGTTTGAGTTCATGGTGATGCCATTTGGTTTAACCAATGCACCGGCAGTATTCATGAACCTGGTGAACAAGGTGTTCCACCAGTACCTTGACAAGTTCGTAGTGGTGTTCATCGACGATATTCTTGTGTATTCCAAGACCCCGGAGGAGCACGAAGAGCACCTGAGGTTGGTCTTAGAGACTCTCAGGAGGGAGAAGCTGTACGGGAAACTCTCTAAGTGTGAATTCTTCCTTGACAAGGTTGAATTTCTTGGGCATGTGGTATCGGGTGACGGAATCTCGGTTAACCCACAGAAGATCGAGGCAGTGGAGTCGTGGGCTACCCCCAGTTCGGTAGCTGAGATCAGGAGTTTTCTCGGGCTAGCAGGATACTACAGGAGATTTATACAAGACTTCTCCAGGATTGCAGCGCCGATGACCAGACTGACTAGGAAGGATGTGGATTTTGTCTAGACGGAGGATTGCCAGGCCGCATTTGATGAGCTGAAGAGGAGGTTGACGACAGCTCTAATTTTGACATTGCCAGCAGGGACAGGTGGTTTCACCATCTACAGTGATGCTTCAGGGAAGGGTCTGGGATGTGTTCTTCAGCAGCACGGGAAGGTAATTGCCTATGCTTCCAGGCAGTTATGCCCTCATGAAGAGAACTACCCCACCCATGATTTGGAGTTGGCAGCAGTTATCTTCGCTCTAAAGCTGTGGAAACATTACCTGTACAGAGAGCGTGTGGAGATCTTCACAGACCATAAGAGCTTGAAGTACGTATTCACACAGAAGGAGCTGAACATGAGGCAGAGGAGGTGGTTAGAGTTGATGAAGGACTTTGACATCTCATTGCAGTACCACCCAGGGAAGGCCAACGTAGTCGCCGATGCCTTGAGCAGGTATCCGATGGCTATATACTTGACGACAGATAGACATTTGTTGGCTGATCTGGAAAGCTTGGAGATTGAGGTGTTAGTTCCCGGTACTGAGATTCAGATGTGGGGATTACAGATATAGTCCGAGCTGATGGACAGGATCAGAGCGGCGCAGTATGATGATGAGGCTTTGAGGAGTATCAGAGCACATGTTCGGGCAGGATTGTCGGACGACTTTACTATCGCAGAGGATGGTTCCTTACGATACGGCACGAGGATATATGTGCCGAGCAGGGAGCTGCGCGAGGAGCTTTTGCAGGAGGCACACCGCTCTCAGTACTCGATGCATCCCGGTGCCAACAAGATGTATCGGGACTTGAGAGAGCACGTATGGTGGTATAGAATGAAGCGCGAGGTAGCACGCTTCGTATCCCGGTGTCTAGTGTGCCAGCAGGTAAAGGTAGACCGGCAAAGGCCAGGTGGGTTGCTTCAACCTTTACCAATCCCAGAGTGGAAATGGGAGCACGTGACCATGGATTTTGTTTCAGGGCTTCCACGTTCTCCAGGAGGGAAGGACGCGATTTGGGTCATCGTGGACAGGTTGACTAAATCAGCCCATTTCTTACCTTTCAAGGTGGGCATGTCGACAGAGAGGCTAGCAGAGATGTACGTGCGACAGATCGTTAGGCTTCATGGAGTTCCTGTTAGCATCGTCTCGGATCGGGATAGCCGTTTTACTTCCGACTTCTGCAGGAGTCTGCGGGCTAGCTTGGGCACTCAGCTCAAGTTCAGTACCGCATATCACCCCTAGACAGACGGGCAGTCTGAAAGGACTATTCAGACTCTCGAGGATATGCTACGCACTTGTGTTTTAGATCTCAGAGGTTCTTGGGAGGATCATTTGCACCTGGTAGAGTTCTCTTACAACAACAGCTACCAGGCCAGCATCGAGATGTCACCATTTGAGGCTCTTTATGGATGAAGGTGTCGTACACCGTTATCTTGGGACGACGTTGGAGAGAGAGCCTTGCTAGGACTAGAAATGGTCGTAGATGCAGCAGAAAAGGTGAAACTCATCAGAGACAGACTGCGAGTGGCGCAGGACAGACAGCGGCATTGGGCCGACAGCCACCGTAGACCCCTTGAGTTTCAGGTATAGATCGTTATTTTTCTGGCTTATGTTTGTTTGTTTAGACTGCATGTTGAGACTGTTTTGTTTTAGGTTGGCGATCTAGTATTCCTACGAGTTTCTCCGACGCGTGGCACGATTCGTTTTGGTCGAGGCGGAAAGCTTAGCCCACGCTACATCGGACCCTTTGGTATTCTTGTGAGGGTAGGTGCAGTGGCGTATAGACTAGACTTGCCGCCTGCATTAGAGGGAGTGCATGATGTGTTCTACGTGTCGCAGCTGAGACGGTACGTGGCAGACCCTAGTCACGTACTTGACCACTCGGAGATTGAGGTTGGTCTGACGCTCAGCTACCCCGAGCAGCCCGTAGAGATCTTGGACCGCAGAGAGAAGGTGTTGCGGAACCAAACTATTCCTTTGGTACATGTTGCATGGAGACATCACTCTCCAGGGAAGTCGACCTGGGAGAGAGAGGACAAAATGCGCGAGCAATACCCGTACCTCTTCTAGACTTGAGGTATATTTCCTTTTCTGATTTCATTCTTGCTCTAGTTCAGTCCAATTTCGAGGATAAAATTTTTAGGAGGGTAGACTTGTCACTACCATATTTTCAGATAAGGGCATTTGTGTAATTTCACTATTCTGAATAATTATGCATTTAATTAATCTGCTGAGTTTTTAAAACTATTTATATGTTGTTAGTTGTGTTTGGTTTAGGTCAAACCCTAGAACTCATTAGGACTATAACCCTAATGACTAAACCCTAGTTTGAAACCCAAATTCTAGACAAACTCTAGAATTCAAATTGTAGGGTTGAACCTCAAACCCTAGGAGGACTAAACCTGAGTCAATTGAGTTCTGCATGACCTGACATAGGGGTTTAACCTAAACCTATGCATTAGAAATCCTAACCTAGTTTCCAATATAAAAGGAAGCCACCCTCAACCTTTTCTCCTTCATGAAAAAAGAAAACCCTAGCCTCCATTAGAGAAAACCAAATCCCCCACCACAAATTCGGAATCTAACCCTAGGATTCCATCCTCCTCCTCCAAAGCAAAGGGAAGCAAGGAGCTTGGGTCAAGGAACCTTGGGGAAGAAGAACTTGCATAGGGAAACCATCTCCCTATAGGTAAAACCCTATTTTTATTCAATTATATTCTGTTTTCTGTTGATTATTGCCCTTTAGGAAACCCCTTGTTGTATGGATCTCGATTTCGTAGGTCCTACATGAAGACTTAGGTAATTCTAGGGTTTTGGTGTCCATACGTTTGGTTTCCCCAATTTTCGTGAACCCTAACCCTAAGGGTTTACATGTAGACAGATTTCATCTCATATACTTCGAGTTGAACTCGATTTTTAGGGTTTTTATTTGAGGAATTATGGGTTCTTATGTAAAACCATTTTTTCTGTACTTCTTGTGTTTGATGAAATGTTTCTTAGGGTTTTGCCTATCCTTGTATTTTAATTTCTGCATATTTTGACATATAAATCTATATACATAGCTATTTTTGCATAGTGTGTATAGGTGGGTGGTGATTTGAGGGAGCACAGAGCAGTCGGGTTTGGGGGAGATCCTGTGCAGTAAAATACCTATGTGTGACTGTGTGTGTGCTGTGCCAATTTTCAGTGAACTGTGAGTATTTATGTCAACCTGTGCTGTGTATCAGTTAGATCCCTGTGTAGGTATTTCCTGTGCAGTAAAATAGTATGTGTGTGAGTGAATTCTGTGAGAAGAGGGAGAGCAGTGAGCAATGTGAGTTAGAACTATGTGTATCAGTGTAGTTCTAGTATGTGTGTGAGATACCTAGGTGTCTAGGTGCCAGTGTGTATCAGTGCCAATACCTGTATGCTTCAGTGAGCAGTATGGGGGTTTTAAATGGCTGTGTGTGAACCTGTATCCAGAGGTCAGTGTGTATATACAATGTGTGCAGATTTCAGTGTGTACTAGTGTGTTTACCTGTGTCTCAGTCAGTTTTAGATACCTGTGTGTGAGCAATGTGAGTTAGATGTATGTGTAATCCTGTGTACATTAGGTCAGTGACCAGTGAGTATGTGTTCCAGGGTTATTTCTCAAATGGCAGTGTGGGTTAGTAAGTACCTGTGTGTTTCAGTATTCAATTCAGTGAATTAGTATCAGTAGCTAGTTGTGTAGTGTGTGTGTTAGTCTGTGAGTGAACCTAAATTTCTGTGTGTGTGTGTGGAATATTTTCCTGGTTCAATAGAATATTACCTGTGTGTTGGGTAGATAAACCTATGTGTCTGAGTAAGCCTAACTAGTTTTAGTGAGGAGAGTGTGATTACCTGTGTGTAGGTAATTTAGTGGCTGTGTGGGTATAGCAGTAAACAGAGTCTATATGTTCCTGGGTGTAGTGAACCAATATAGGAACTATGAGAACAGTTCAGTAATGGGTAGATGCACATGTGTGTGTGTGTGTACTAGCAGAGTGTGTGTGCCCTGTTATGAGAATGGATACCAGTGTAGCAGTGTGTGTGGATGCTGAATTCAGTGAGTAAATTATCCCAGGTTCAATGAGGATTCTGTGCAGTGTAGGTATTTGGATTTCAGTGTGTGCAGCTGTGCAGTTACCTGTGTGAGTGACTGTGTGTAGGGGTGTGAATATGAGTGTGTGTGTGAGGTAATATGTGCAGTGAGGAAACTGTATCTATGTGACAGTGTGTGTAGCTGTGAATTATGTGTAACTAGTGTGTGGCTGTGTGTGTGTGTATCAGTGAGTGATAGGACTTTGAAATAGGCATTGTGCAGTCTAGTTATTAGGCTGTGCATGTTGCCAGTAGCTATATGCTTGTCATAGAGATTAGACACTGTGGTATCAGTATTTAGGGGTTTAGTATAGGGTATCCTGTTGAACTAAGGGTTAGAGTGAGAAATGGTTATGTATCAGTAAACAGTAGTGATGGGTTAGTATCTTAGTATCAGTAGGATCTCTGGGGGTAGTGTATCAGAGTATTGTAGGTGAGTTGAGTTATTATGTATTGGCTTGGAATTTAGTATAGGTTTTGAGATATCAAGGTAAGGAGTTACTTGAGTATTGGTTAAGTAACTAAGTATATATTATATATCTATGATACGTAATATAAGGTTTTGTCTAAAATATTATAGTATTGGCTAGGTATTAACTATTATAGCCAGAATACCTTAGTACGACCTAGCAAAACCTGGTATAACCAAGTGTTGACCTAGTTAACTTAGTATTGACCAGTAAACCTCAGATTTGATCTAGAGACCTCGCATTTAATTAGCTAAGAATGTTTGTTCCTTTATGTCAGTATCTTGACATTATATTTTTATCATAGGTCACTGTGACTCCATTTTGGACATCGATCCTCACTCATCGCTCAGGACCACAGGCGAGTACATTCTCTGACAGTTTTCATTGTTGATTAATTCTATAATTCAGTTGTATTATATACTTGATTCCGACACTATGGATACACGGGTTAGCACCCTAGATCCCATCATGAGGAGTCGTGATTGGAACCCATCGTGCTAGCTGGGGAATGGGGAACTATCAGTAAATTATGTGATCATATCCAAACATTTACATGCATCATAGCTCACCCCACTTCTCACGTCGGGTGCGGCCTGACCATTTACATGCATCATAGCTGTTATATATGATTAGCCTGACTACTACATGCATCATAGCTAACCATATGGTTAGCCTGACCTACAAGAATCATAGCTAATCATATATAACCAGCCTGATCTAGTCCCAAGCCGATCACATAATAAACTGATATTTCAAACACTTAGCTAGATGTCTATTCTTTATTCAATTTCACTTGTTCTAGCATTCACTGTTTATTGTTCATTGCTAGATGCTCTATTGCCTATTTTATTTCTCCAGTACTTTACATTTCCAGCATTTATTCTCATCTTGTATTTCTTACACTGTTTATAGTTTTTGTCAATTTAATGAAACTGCTGTTATTGCTTGTGCTTCGCTCCAATCCTGACTGGATAACATTTTTCAGAGGACCTGGAGAACTTGTGCCCCACTCATTACGGCCCAGGGTTAGAGGGAGATTTCACTCCGGAAATCCCAGAGGAGTTGCCTATCCTAGAGAAGATCTTACCTGCCAATACTTAGATTACTTTTTCTGTATTTATTGTTTTAGATTGAGACTGAGTTGTATTTATTATTTTGTGACTTTGTGAGGTCATCTAGACCCAGGATTGAGTTGGACTTATTGTGGTTGGTTTATTATAGAACTCTTTTCCATTCTCTTCGTGCCTTTATTCTTATAGCTTGTGATTGAGTATAATTATAGAACTGTGGATTATTATCATTGTCCTCCGTACGGAGTTGAGACTATTGACAGGATATATATATTATGTTGAGACCTAGACAGCGATCTACCGCCGATGCTGCGGCATAGGCTGGACGTACCCACGACTCATGCCCAAATTTCGGTGCGGGTCATGACAGGTGGTGGTGGTGATGGTGGACAGAGGAGGTCGGGTGGGGAAGTAGGCCGGAGCAATGGGAGGAGTAGGCCGGAGGAGGGAGGTCGCACAGTGTAGTCGGGGTGGTTGCAGACCTGAGTGGTGCTGGGGGAGCTCGAACCGCTGCAGTCATTTGGACGGCGTCGGGTACAGCAGTCGACGCGGGGGAGGGTGGTCTGCACAGTTGGCCGAACGGGGGGAGTCTCGTCCGGGGGTTGCAGGGATCAGTGGAGTTGGGTGGGGGTGTAGGCCAGAGTCGGGCAGGCCACACAGGCGCCGGAGTCGGGAGTAGAACCGTCGGCAGTAGGCGGGTCAGCAGTGCACTTCGCCGGAGCGGTCGCGGGGTGTTGTTGCAGACCGGAGCCGAGGGCGGTGCAGCGCTGGCCGGACTGAGTTGGTCGGCCGGAGGAGAGTGCACTTCAGGGAGAAGAAGGGAAGAAGAAGAATAAAGGAAGAAGAAGAAGAAAATTGGTATGGAGAATAATATGGAGGAGAAAGGAGAGAGAGGGGGAGTGTGGTTCCTAATGTCTAGGGATTAGGGCCGGCTTAGGAGTTGTGAGGGTGATGTTGATGTTTTATAGGGAGGGGTGTGAGTGATGTGTAGTGGGGATGCTCTCATTTAAATTGGAGGGATAGGATTTCACATGGAGGAGTGGGTTTCTCCATGCAAAGGGAGGGGGTAAGAATTATTGACTAAGTCGATGATTTGTAGGCTCTCCAGTTAATCATGGTCAATAAGGTGAGGACACCTAAATTAATAAATTGCAACTAAGCCCCTTAAATTCAGAAAATTGTACGAACACATAAAATAATGCAAAAATTATGGGGAAAATAGAGTTTGGTGATTTGCATGGTGAGGGGGTGTTGGGTGTTTGGCATGGGTTTAATTAAATGGGCATTGGGATTAATTTGGGGATTAAAAATAGGAATAGACAAAATTGGTATCCCTGATTTAAATAGAATTTAAAGTGTCCCGCGCTTTTAAATTAAATAGGGGCACTTGGGGTCAAAATTTGCAAATGACACAAAGTTCAAAAATGGTAGGGGCTTGGAGTCAGTCTTGGACCCTTTAGTTGGTCTGGCTCAACGGGTTAAGTTGGTATCTCAAAATTGAGGGTAACGACACAGGTGTCCGACACGGAATTAAATATAGATTTTAGGATACGAGAAATTGTGCAATTAATTTAGAGCACAACGGATTTGATTTTGAGTGACGGAAAAGTCCAGCGCCTAAATTGGTGGGTCAAGTCAGAAGTACAATAGTCCGATGAAATTTATGGGCTGATATTGGGCTCCGAATAATTTAGCAATGATAGGGTGCGCCAAGGGTTTAATTAAATAAAATAACAGACACTCTACTCTAAACCTCAACATCTGCTGAAAAATCCAAAATTTTCCTAATCCATAGCTGACTTTCTATAAAAATAATCGAGGGGGTTTACAAAAACTTGGACCTCAGGACCAATGAGGATTCAAACATGACCGCTCCACCCGCATGCGGTGATCCTCTCCTACATGGCTCATCTGCACCTATGGCATGAGATAAAGCTAAGGAAGCAAGAAGGGAGGTCCAAGAACTTCGGGCTTACCTAGATTCCATGAACAATCGGAACTCACTCCATGATCTCGAGGTACAGCAACCATACCCGATAGAGTGGAGGGATGTACCATATTCGCCTAAGTATAAGACCTTCAACATAAACACGTTTGATGGGAAGTTCTTCCCTTGCCAGTTCATTAGCTACTTTAAGATTACAACGGGACACTTACCCCGCAGCGACGCTATCCTTACCAAGCTCTTCGCCTGGTCATTGGTGGGGGTAGCTTTTGATTGGTTCTGCAGTCTCGAAGATAACTGTATCTCATTATTCGATGACCTCAAGTATCTGTTCCTTAATAGATTCTATGAGGTGGGAAATGATATAATGATGTCTTCTCTGATGGACGTCACCTAGGGTAAAAAGGAACAGACACAAAATTACATCAAGCAGTTCTGACAGGCCACGCTAAGGTTGCCTCATGTCAATCCCGAGGCCAAACTAATGGAGATGTGCTAGAAAAATATGCTTCCGGCAGTCAGCCTCTGGATGGACGAGAGCCAGTTCAAAGACTAGACAACATTCATTGTAAGTGTTGTCAACACTGAGAAGAATCTCCAGGATGCTCAGCACATGGGGATCCACATCCCTACTGCTGAGGAAAAGGGCAAGCATTCCAGCAACAACACCAACAACAACTAGAGTAACATCGGCAATAACGGCCGTGATGGAAAGGAAAAATAGGCTATGTTTGCTATCTTGACCAAGAAGCCTGAGCAAAACCCGGCAAGGACTCCAAATCCAAAAGATACTTATACTTTCGAAGATGGTGATGTCAAACTAATCTTCGACATGCTGATGCAAGGTAAAAAAATCTGTCTTCCAGATGTCAGACGTCAGCCTGAGGCGACGAAAATGACCAACCCAAATTATTATCACTTCCACCGCTATGTCCACCGCCCGACGCAAGAGTGTTATACTCTGAAGCAGTACATCCAACGCCTGATAGATACCAAGGCTCTTTTCCTTGACTTCGACGATGTAACGGTCGTTGCCAACATGATATCCCTTCAGTTTGTAAACTTTCCCCCAACTGAAGCCCAAGACAGAGTGGTCCCAGTCCCAAAGGCGACTATGGAGGTGGTCAACCTTCCACCAGCTCAAGACCAGATGGACGGGCTAATACCTCTTACCACACCATTTGGGGAGGTCATATGGGTCCATCTCGACCTCGTGCTAGACTTGACACAGCCGGCGATATCCTCCACCGCCAAGCCCAAGGGAAGAAAATCTAAGTCCTGTTATACAGTTTCCTCCTCGGCAGAAGAGCTGGCAGTAGACACAACAAGGTTAGGCGTAATATACCAACCGATGCACGACGATACGCCCCCGGTTGTTGTGCCTACCACCACTGGTCCTGGGCCATCTCTGCCCCCGCCAGCGAACAAGTCTAAATAGAAAGATATGCGCTTCGCTAAACCGATGCACATGGATGCACCACAAGGGCTGAAAAGGCCCTATAACTTTGATATCTTAGCAAAATTAGCCAACACTCTGGCAAAATTGTCGCTATTTAAGCTTTTGCGACTCTCTAAAGACACTCGGGTTGCCCTGAGCGAGGCACTGCAGAATGCCGATATCTACCTAGCGTAAGTCAAGCCACCAACCAAAAATCCTGCTGCTTCTCCATATTGCAACAACACCATGGATGTGATACCCAAAATCATCTTCTGACAACAGGACATGTTGCTAAAAATAATAGGCACGATCGGCCCCTGTACTACACAGGATATATTGGCGACGTCAAGGTGGAACGGATGTATATTGACCCAGGATCGTCGATTATCATCATCCCAAAAAGTTTGCTTCAAACCCTGGGGATCCTGATGTATCATCTGGTCGCCACCAATACCGCCATTAGTGTCTTCAACAAGGAAATGAGCTACCCTCTAGGTAAAATTTACCTAAAATGCCAGATCGGCGACATAAAAATAGATATCACCTGCTACGTCATAGACCTAGATACGTCCTACAACGTCTTGTTGGGGCTTCCGTGGATACATGAACACAAGATCATGCTATCCACCCTCCACTAGTGCTTAAAATATGTAGATGAACACGGTTTCGTCAAAATGGAATTCGCTGATGTTGATCGTTTAAGGGAATCGAGATTTACTACTCCGACTCGATCTTCTATAAGAAAGCCCGCCAAGAAGAAGGCGGCAATGAGACCAACGATAAAGCTGAAGCCACGACAGTACCAGAGGAGCCTGTGAGAATTCGTCTAAAGGCTCGCACTTTTGATGCGTCCGCACTCCTCATCGTCAAATCATGTGGGAAGGCACATGAAAGTACAGTACCTTCAGCGTCGTCAGAACCAATGGTCATTCACTTTCGTAGGCCAAAACGACCACCAAAAGAAGATTCTGCTCTATCTACGCCTCTTGAACCTATGGTCGTTCTCCTTCACAGGCCGAGTCGACCCCCAAAGGATGACCCGACCGCGACCATAGCTTCCGGACCTTTGGTGGTAAAATTGCACAAAAAACCACCAAAGCCTTCGCTTACGCTGGGGGTAGCCGAGGAGAAGGATGAGCTGGAGGAGTATATATCCGCTAATGTCAACATCCATTTCCCTGACGATGTAATCCTGCCAGAAAAGATACCTTATTTTTTCAATAAAGGACTATCTTTGAACTACTCAGAGCGTATGCATATAAGTACACTCTACTCCCTGGAGCACGGTCTGGGCCTTCATTTGCACACACAAGTTACCACTACCTACACCGTGCACCAGCTTTGCTCTAGTCAGGAATCTTATTTCTTAGTCCTACCCAGGAAGAAGGGAGATAAGCTCATCATCTTCGGCAAAGTAGAATGTCCCCGGTCCTTCATCCCAAAGGAAGTAGAACCAGAATTCGAGGTAGGCAAAATGCTACTCTACCGGTATAGTTCACAAGACCTATATCTTATCCAAAAGGTGGGATACAACCTGAAGGTCACTGAGGGATTAAACTATGGTAAAGGCCGAATGTCGCCTTTATGACTTCCTTCTCCTGCAGGCAAGCACAAGGATTACTATCATGAGACTAAGTATGGATTAGGATATGTAACGCCTCCTACAACCACTAAGGAATTAGATAAAGAAGATGAAGTGCGCTCACACTCTTCAGAATCTTCAGCCTGGGACTCCGACATCAGCATCGGGGACATGCTCAGACAAACACTGTCCTCCAACATGGTGTCTACGATCTTGAGGAAGACAACGAGGATCTACCCGAGCTCTTTGAGATAAAACCTTGGGC
Source organism: Iris macrosiphon (assembly GCA_036927795.1). Classification (NCBI taxonomy): domain Eukaryota; kingdom Viridiplantae; phylum Streptophyta; class Magnoliopsida; order Asparagales; family Iridaceae; genus Iris; species Iris macrosiphon. The sequence goes on along the minus strand of JAYESA010000004.1, from coordinate 248,566,040 downwards.
CCAATACATTGGTTCACAATGGAAGATACGATTTGAGCAGCGAGAATCTCCTACCGAGGACGAAGTTGTACGAGTCGATCTAGGTGATGAGACCTCCCCAAAGTCTATCTTCGTCAGCAAAAGTATGTCCGACGAAGACCGAAAATTTCTATTACAACTCGTCAGGGAATATACCGATGTCTTCGCCTGGAGTTACGAAGATATGCCAGGACTGGGTCCCCAAATCATGGTCCACCAACTCAATATTCTGCCAAATGTCAAACCAGTCAAGTAACAACAACGACAGTTCCAGCCAGACGTGATGGATTCCATCAAAGCCGAAGTCAATAAGGTAAAAGCTAGTGGCTTCATCCGCGAGGAACAATACCCCAACTGAGTAGCCAACATCGTGCATGTCGTTAAGAAGAATGAAAAGATCTGAATCTGTATCGACTTCCTTGATCTAAATATGGCATATCCCAAAGATGAATTTTCTCTTCCAATCACCGACGTAATGATCGACAACACTTGTGACTTTGAGCGCATGTCCTTCATGGATGGCTTCTCGGGATATAACCAAATCAAGATATTTCCTGACGATGAGAAACATACATCATTTCGGATCCCGATAGGCGTATACTGCTATACAGTCATGCCTTTTGGTCTAAAGAATGCAGGAGCTACATATCAGGGAGCTACGAGCACCATTTTTTATGAAAATCTACGCAAGAAGGTGGAATGCTACGTCGACGACATTGTTGTCAAGAGTTGCTCCAAAGAGGATCATCTCCAAGACCTGAGGACTGTATTTGACTTAATGCGTACATATCGCCTCAAGATGAACCCTACCAAGTCCTTCCTGGGAGTCTCCAGCGGCAAATTCTTGGGTTTCTTCATCACTTCCCGGGGTATTCACATAGACCCCGACAAGACCAAGGTCATCCTGGAGATGAATCCTCCAAGGAACCTCTAGGAACTCTGCGACCTCCAAAGGAGATTGGAATACCTCAGGGGGTTCATATCAAACCTCTTTGGACATTGTAGGCTGTTCACACAGCTCATGAAGAAAGATGTCTCCTTTGTTTGGAATAAAGATTGCTAACGAGCGTTCGACAACATCAAAGAATACCTATCAACCCTCATATGATGGTGGCCCCGTTCATGGAAAAGTTATTCCTGCTCTATGTACAATTGATGGATCACTCCCTCGGTGCCCTGTTAACCCAGAATAGTGATTAAGGCCACGAGCAGGCCATATAATACCTCAGCCGTAAGATGGTCGGCCCAGAGCATAGGTATACCGCCGTCAAGAACGAGTGCCTTGCACTATTATTCGCCATCCAGAAAACTCGACACAGACCATTCATGTAATCTCGTGAATCAACCCCGTCAGGGTCCCTCATAACCAAACCTGGGGCACTCAGTTCCCGTTTGGCTACCTGGGTCCATATGATATTCGTCCCACAGAAGGCCGTCAAGGGTCAAGCATTGATCCACTTTCTGGAAGCTCACCCGGGGTCAGAAACCTCAAAGCTCTATGAAAAGATTCCAGATAAAGTGGCAGAATGTTACTTCATACGAAGTTATTTGGCGAATATTCTTTGACGGTGCTTCAAGAGCGGGGTCCAAAGGTAACATCATCGCTGGGGTCGGGATAGTGTTGATCTCCCCATACAGCCTCATCATCAATCATGCATACTCTCTCATGGAGCTATGCTCCAATAATATAGCAGAGTACAATATCCTAATTATTGGACTTCAGCTCGCCAAGCAAGTCGGAGTAGAGTACTTGGAGGCCTACGGCGATTCTCAGTTAATCGTCAATCAAGTCCGGGGAGTATATGAAGTCTGAAATGAAGACTTGATCCCCTACCACCAAGCTGCACTTATCATTATCGCGACCTTCAAGATATTCTTTATTGAGCATGTCCCTCGGTTATAAAATATTAAGGCAGACGCTTTAGTCGGCCTCGCTGCTTCCTTGGAAGTCCCAGACAACACCCATCAGCTAATCACGGTGATCGGTCAAGAGCTGGTCTATCCCAAAAGTAATTTATGCTCATGCCTCAGCTTTGCAACGGAGGTCGACAATGATACTCAAGATTGGAGGCTTCCATTCATCGACTATACAGTCTATGAAATTCTTCCTGAAAACCCAAAGAAAGCTACTTTAATTAGAAAACGCTCCCTACGTTTTTATTACGACACGGAGACCAAAATATTATACCATCGGTCCTATGACGGCCTTCTGCTCCGATGCTTTTTGAACTCAGAGGCAAAATAAGCCCTTTGCGAATCTCACGATGGCGTCTGCGGGGCATATTAACCCGGTCCAAAGCTACATGATCATCTTCGAAGAATGGGCTACTATTGGTCGATGATGGTAGCAGATGCTGTTGATTACGCGAGGAAGTGCCAAGCATGCCAAATCCACGCAGACTTTATCCACCAGCCATCCGAGTTCCTACACCCAACGGTAGCATCTTGGTTGTTTGAGGCGTGGAAAATGGATATCATCGGGCCAATCAGTCCGCCTTCATCATAAGGACATTGGTTCATCTTGGCGATCATCGACTACTTCTCTAAGTGGCCGAAAGTTGTTCTGCTCGCTGAAATCATAACATCTAACGTGATTAACTTCGTCAAGCATCACGTCATATATCGCTTTAATTTGTCGCGTAGGATCGTCCACGACAATAGTCCGTAGTTTGCAAGTTACGCCTTCTATCAATTTTGTGACAATAATCGAATCCAAAAAGTAGCCTCCAAGGCATACAACACTGCAGCAAACGGTCTGGCAAAAGCGTTTAACAAAACCATCATCAAGCTCCTCAAAAAATTTATGTCTTCCAACAAGTATGACTAGAATGAGAAGCTGGATGAATGTCTCTGGGCCTACCGTACAACAGTCCGGACAGCCACTGGGAACACGTCATTCTCTTTGGTGTACGGAAGTGAGGCTGTACTCCCGTTGGAGATCCAAATCCCTTCACTACGGGTAACTCTCTCCAACCAACTAACCACGGACGACAACTACTGCCGACGGTTACAGGAGTTGGAAGTACTTGATGAGAAACGGCTATTAACTCAACAACGCATAGAGTTGTATCAAGCGCGTATCTCTGGAGCCTTCAACAAACGGGTAAAATAGAGAATATTTCAAGTGTTGACCTTATCTTAACAGTAAGAAAATTGATGGTTATGACTCACAAGACGGACGGCAAATTCTAACCTAAATGGGGGGGCCCGTTTATTTTGGAAACCGTATTTTCTAACGACGCATACCGGCTAGCAAAATCCAACAGCGACTTGCTCCTGATGCCTATCAACAGAAAGTTTCTCAAAAAGTAATATGTCTAAGTTAGATTGGTACTCCTCTATTACCAAACTATATCGTATCTTCCTGGGCGCTTCATATCCATATTACCTCTGGACTGTCGTTCTAATACACTACTCCTGCAGAGTCTGCCATGTCCATATTACCTCTGAGCAAACTTTCTGCCTTGACCATCGATCATCACGTCCATATTATCTTTGATATCGATTGTCTTCAAACTTATCTCCCGTACCCAATCCGGAGTATTCTTGCGGTGCTAAGTCCACAAAATCTATCATGTCCATATTACCTTTGATATGATTTGTTTTGAATCTATTACTCGTACCCCAAGTGCGCAAAAGGGTAATAGGTCAACCAAAATATCCCAGCGGGATATCCTTAATATCCATAAAACCTATCACGTCCATAATACCTCTGATAGGGTCTATTTTGAATCTATTACTTTTACCCCAAGTGCATAAAAGGGTAATAGGTCCACTAAAATCTTCCAGTGGGATGTCCATACTAACTACAAAGGTTGTGCTACGACTATCTCACTTCTAGTACAAGTACCCCAAATGTCACTATGTGCAATAAAAGTAATTTCTTCTTTTATTAAACCAAAAAAGAAAGGAAGAATACAAACGTCAAGTAGAAGAGGAATCAGAGTCCTCCAAATTATTTATGTATACTGCCAAAAAATGAAAGAAACAAGCGTCTGAGGACACACAAAAATTAACGAGAAGAGTCTACAAAAACCAGCTCTTCCGAATTAATAGGGGGCTCAAAGGATTCTTGGAAGATGTCCGTCTTCTGTACCCAGGCGATAGACATTTCTTCTGTTTTCTTAACGGGAGGCAGCTCGGACTCGCCAGAGTGGAAATCAGAGGCAACTGGGCCTTGGAAAGAGATATATTGGTTTTCTTCGGAGCATTACCAGAAAACATCATGCCAAAAACCTAAATGGATGTAAGGAGTCTCGTGATCGTCCACCACTTATAAGCGAGGGATCGACGGCTCAACTCCTAAGTCGTAACTATCCACTCCGCAAGACGCGACGATTCGCTCCTACATATCCCCAAAATATGGTTTCCAGGATTTGGCCTAATCCTCTTAGAGACCCGGACTAACACAACGGTGTGAACAAGTCAGGCGCTTATCAACACATAAAGCGCAGGAAGTGGTCATTTCTCTCTCAGGATACAAATCAAGTCAGCCAGACAATCGCAACAAAAGAAAAGTTTTTATTTTATTTTACCAAGGTGAAAAGAACAAACTACACTAAGGGGATTATCCATCTCCCAACCGCAAAATAAACTTCAAAACAAGAATAAAAGATAGTTTCAGAAAATTAAACGTAAACTACTATACTCCTCATTGGTGCACAATTCCTCTATACCCCTTTAGAGCCGAGAAATGGAAGCGTCAATCCTCGTTCTGACTCTGCACTCGGCTTCCTTAGCCAAAGATAAAGGATCATCAAGGTGAGCGTACTCCTGATGCTTGTCCTCCAGCCTCTTCAATGTATGATCAAGGGCAGCGGAAGACTGGGCCACCCTGCTAGTTTCCTCATAGGCGACCTCCCTCTCTCGACGAGCCTCCTGAAGGTCACCCTCCACGACAACGAGCTGGGCTTGATGTTGCACAATTTTCTCGTTGATCTCAGCCATGGCATGGGTTACGGAGTCCTCCCGAGCAAGACAAGCCTCCCCCCTGATCATTCAACTCGTCATGCTTGAGGGCCAGCTTCTTGAGGTCTTGTTCCATGGCCTCCTTATTCCGCGCATAAGCGGTCTTAACCTGCTCCATGGACATCAAAAGGAACTCACACTCATCTTCCACTACGGTGACATGATCAATCTGACGTACCTGATGTAATTCATTCAGACGCTGCTCCAACTTCGCCAGCTTTTGGCTCAAAAGGTCACCTATCTGCTCATTACCAGGTAGGGTCCTCAAAAGCTCAGCTTGATTCTCGGCACAGTGCTTGGACCAAGTAAAGGTCTTACCTCATTCCAGGACGGTTTATACCCCCGCTTCAGGTGCATGTAGAAGCTCTAAATAGTATTCTTCGAGGCTTCTTACAAGTCAGCAAAATTAGAATGAGTCAAAGGATTCGTGATTGTAGGGACTATAGTTAGCCATGAAGGAAGCACAGCCACAATAGACGACCCTGGTAACATGACGACAACTACAGAATGTCGAGAGTCTTTAGCCTCTATAAGCTGCCTCCCAGTTGAAAGAAGCATCTGGGCATTCGACAATCAAAAAATCTCGACCTCTGTAAGGTTAAAGTCCGATGATATTCGATCATAAGCCAGTTCGACAACCACAGGGAGGGGAGTAGTCGCCACACCAGAATGACTCGTAGCCACATGAATCTTCTCCATCACGACCTCCGTAGAGGGTGCCGCCGGATATTCTTTGCCATCCCTAGAGCTAAGGGAAGGTTCAGGCCTCTTCCTCACGAGCTCACCTCCTCCTTCTTCCAGGATCCTCTCCTCGACAGCCACATCTACTATCCGTAGAGGAGCAATAGTGACTGCATGACCGGAACAAGCAACGATTAACTTCGTCCGAAGAATGTGAAACTGAAGCCAAAATATCTCATCTCTGGTAAAGTTCGAAATAACATACCAGTGGGGGACGGCGTAGGTTGCAACTCACCTAGCTTCGTCATATCTCTCCCCACAACGTCTATATCATTTATAAATATGTGCTCCAAGTGAGTATAAGATTGCGCCGCCAAAGTAGCACCCACATCCTGACCCTCCGAAGCCGCAAACATTGGTTCCGAGGCACCCACATCAATACCATGGGTGTCCAAGATCTCAAGTACCCATTCTGAGGCACCTACATCAGACTCGGGTGAGGTCTCCTCTTCTGGTTCTTTGTATGAGACCACCGAGGCAGTCGCTCACCGAGGACGGTCCTTCTTCCCTTGCGCCTGTAAATGGTCGAACAGACCAGAGGAAAGATATTCATAAAGAGGACCGGGAAGAATCAAACTAAGAGGGATTATGGATACCGCCATAGCATCTAAATTGAGTCATGCTTCAGGAGCCATTAGTGCGAGGAGGTCCTACCTTCCCGCTTGCGTGAGACTTTGACTTCGTCGCAGGTCCCCCCTGCGACCACTTCAGTCCTCACTTTCTTTGAGTAGTGAGCATGTGGAGCCCCTGCTTTCGACTTGTTCTTAGCAGGCAAAGGATCATCACAAGGAGATGTCATCACCTCCTCCCTAGAGGATGTCTCCAACTCTATAAGTAGGGGCCTAGCAACCCTCTTCCTTTCTTGGGCGTTCAGCGACCCTTGGCGTCTGGTGACATCGGCATAGTACCTTCAATATAGCTCATCTCCAAGTTGAAGTCGGACGATGGAGCAATAATCGAGCAATAGTACCTTGCAGCCTTGTACAGGATTCTAGGGTCGGCACCGGCTATTGGTAACTGGAATATAACCTGAGTGTGGGTGGCATTATAGTAAATCCATGCCCGGGCTCCGTTTAATAGACTCCCACGATGACCAAGGGAGGCGCTCGGATGTCCCAGCAAGAACTGACTATACCCGAACTGGCGGGCGAACCAGCTCGGTAGGTACGGCTCCAGGAAGACTACGTCCCAATTTTGGTACACTAGGTGGAAAGGACGAATGGCCTGGAGCCAACAGAAAAGATTCTCTGACAGGATTCGAGTGCCTTCCCCAACATCCTTATGAACCAAATTTCTTTTCTCGTCGAAAAACTCAGGTTCGATCGTAAAAAAAGACCAGCTTGACATGAAGGCCAGCTCCCTCCTACAAGCAGGGACCGATTCGTAAGCCTACTTTATACTCCAATACCTGTGAATCCAGGAGTCATCCTCTACCATGTCATCATCAGGTTCGGGATGCATCAGGGAGTCATGGTGCAAGAGAAGCCAGTCCATCAGGTAGTGATAAGGGAGTTCAATCCTGTTAAAATGCCCTTTGCCAGGATGAGCTTTCACCTTCTGAGCGAAGGATCAAAGACCACGTTGTATGCTGCAAACCATAGCCCGTAGTAGGTCCAACTTGAGGCCAAAATCCAACTTCACGAAAGGGAGGATTAGGTTGTTACTGACCCTATCTATCGACCCAAGCTGCCAAAAACTACGCAAGTGCGCAACCAAAGCATCAGGTATCCCGCCAATACGGCCTTGGCGGATACCATGTGGGTGTCCGCATAAAAGTAACTAAAATCCTCGTCTAGGCTAACAATCTCATCAGGGGACTCTTCACTTTCCTCTGATTCTGAGGATCCCTCGTCCTCTTCGTTTTTAGCAGCTAACTTCTTCAGCTTCTGAATCGAGTCAGCAATTTTCGACTTTGACCGCGGCATCCGAACATGGATGTTGGTTGACCTTTTCTGCTCCAGAAAGAGATAGCGAGTCCACAATAAAATATGGGAAGAGGGTCCATTAGAAGACTTATTTTTCTGCTTCTTCATCTGCTGACAAATGCGGTGATTACACAGTAACTCCTGGTACACCGTCAGAATCTCTGCATTTACTGTCTCCAACTTCACATTGCATGAGGGGTACTCCTCGTAGGGCACCTCACCCCAAGGAAGCTTAGAGACGAAATGCATCTCGTGCAGAGCTAATTCCATCTCGCCACCAGGCGTATAGAAAGTCCTCGTACGACAACTATACAATTCCATCAGAGCGGCAAAGAGATGTCAGTTCATTTCTAGGTTGTAGCAGGTTCCCCTCACCGCAAAGTACAGGTTGACTGCCCTAAGCTCTTGCTCATATCTCTTAAGAATCCACAAGGTTAGACGATACCATGAGGTGTTATAATATGCCCAGCTGATATCCTACAATTGCCCAGTCGGGTAAGATCCTTTCTTCGCAACCTAACGGAGGAAAGTATCCGCTGCATAGGCTCTCAAGTTCGGCCCCAATTCACTCCCAACAAGGCCGGGTTTTAATCCACGTAAGGAGTATGAGCATGCCTCCTTCTGGCTAAAAAATTTCCTCTTGTTCTAGTCTAATCGGATACCGCTGGCGAGGGCTCCCTGCTGCCCAGGTGTCAGGTCTCAATCCATCTACTGTAGACCCATCACCACCTTCAAGTCCAATAAAGGCAGATAACGCTCAAAGGAGAGAAATGATATTTTTGTTTCGGGGAAGGTGTATGGCCAGTTCTCGTTAATCTTTCCTATCTCTGGATGAATGGCCTTCAGCACATCCCCAAATAGGAAGTACAGTTTTTTAAAGAAATGTTTGTCCCCCGCAGGGATCTCTCTCCCGCATTCAGTTGACTTAGCAAAAAAGAAGGATCATGTGCAGTGATCCTCTGTTGACGCTCAGAAGGGAGATCCTTATCCACCTAACCTCGGACAGTAGAAATCAAGTCCCCCAGGTTTATATCCAGAGGAAGCATGCCATGGCCAAGCACAAGTTCATCCGAGGGTCAGTGGATAAAGTCACTGCAAAACAGCAAAGGAACATAGTCAGAGACATGAAAAAACCCTCATGCGGCAGAAACCCTCATGCAGTAGAGGTTCTTATGCGGCAGAAACCCTCAAAAGGCAGAGTGAATTATGCGACAGAGGATCTTATGCAACAGAGTTACGCATACGGCTGCAGTCTTCATGCAGCCGATCAACTTATGCTGCAGTGATAAGTCGACGCATATTTTAGATGATGATGAGTCATCCATGCGAGCAACTGTGCACATGTGTCTCTATGTTCAGGGTCTTCTTCTCCAAAATAAACTTACCTAAGATCGGTAGTTGCATATCCTTGGAGAATGTGTCCTCCTTAAACTTTCCATTGCCCTTATACCTCTTCCTAGAGACTCTCTTGGCAGCAGTAGTAGAAGAAAAACCCTTGGGAGCCATGCCGAGCAGAGCGGTATCAGGCGGTCAGCAAAGTCAAGAAGAAGAGGAAGAAGAAAAAGTAAAAAAGTAAAAAAGTAAAAAAGAAACTTTTCTCTTTCCTCAAACCTCTTTATATAGGGGAGAATAGGAGGCTCTGGATAATAATGAGGCTGTTTTGTATCCCAATCCATCTCGATCCATGCGATAAAGAAATATGACGATGTTGCCTCATTCATTATGCCACCTCATCTCCTGTGAATGACCGCTTCGTATTCTGTGTCAACAGACGGCTCAGAATACCCCAAAATTGAACCAAATTTTCACATTCATGACTTGATAGCCTGGCATAATGTGCTGTGTGGCAACACAGATATGCGACACATCGCTACTATATGGCCAAGAGTGCTCGATCATGCTTCTCGTTCAAAGTATTCCAAACTTGTCATTTTAAAAACTTTGAAGGGGGTCTTGTAGAAGCATAAAAATACTACAGGCTGTATAAAGCTCATGCTGCATAAATAACATCTATACGGCCAGATAAAAGCCGCATAGTGACCAAGGAGCCGCATAAAATCTCATTTTCACTCAACAATCGAGGCGTCTGAGACATCAATCATGAAATCGAGACATTTTAAAAGTCATGCAAATGACAGCTACAGAAAAGACAAAAAAGTCACATCAGCTTATTAATGACTTCGTCAAATGTGCCATGCCATGTATTTCCCCCTATACGTCCTTTGTCTTATGCGGCCTCGTCATCATGCGGCCACAGCCAGACGAGAGCTCTTATGCGGCCTCGTCATCATGCCACCACGACACCTATGTGGCCATAATGACTATGTGGCCTTGACGATATGCGACCTCAGTCAGAATATGCGGCCAGAACATATATGCGGCCAAGATTGTTAGGAGGCCCCTAATCCACAGGATCTTTCTATTTTAACCAATAAGATATGTGTAGATTCAGTGCTGACTACATGGCTAGTTGACCAAGTTACGCAAACAACGGGTTAAAACGACCCCGAGATCTCTTTAACCAAATATCTTAACCAAGCTCACGTGGTGGCTTATCCGCATCATGTGGTTACCGTTACAACCGTATACTATCAAAGTGGCCCTATACGGCCACCAAACAGGAATATATGCGGCATCCACAGCACGTCCACAAAATAGCTATAAATAGCAGGGTACCACACCCAAATCCTAGGCTGGCTATCTACGAATTTACACTCGAGCAAGAGAGAAGAGCTTATGCATCAGATCATCCATGGAGTAAAAGGAGTTTCTACACTCCTAACCCTCCATCGTCACCCCTCGAAAATAAATTTGTACTTAGATCGTCTTTTAGGACTTCTCTGTATTTTTTTTTAGTTTGTTAATCAAATCCAGTTCTTCGAGTTCTCTTTTTTATTTAAATGGCAAACAGAAGACGAAGTAGTTGAAAGTGAAGATGAGAAGGAAGAAGAATAGGAAGAGGAGGGAGAGAAAAATGAAGAAGATGAATTTTCAGAAGGGGGTTGAAAATAAAATGAAATCCAATTAGAACTCTAGTAATATACTATATTTTTAAGTGGTACCTCCTACTGTTAAGGAGGAAGTGACTGTTAAGGAGGACGTGGCACCTCCTACTGTTAAATTGGAAGCGGTTGTTAAGGAGCAAGTGGTAACTCCTACTGTTAAGGAGAAAGTGATACCTCCTACTGTTGGGCAGGCACCAGCTCAGAGGGGGAGTTTCAGTCACCCAGCACCTATAGCGGTGATTGATCACCTAGACGTTGCTTATGCGAAGTATCTGAGGGACTAGGTTCTGCCCCAGCGTATTGGATTTCTTTGATAGATTAAGAAATTTGATAAGACTTATGGTGTGACTGTGATATTTTTATTGTGCTTATTATGCGACTGTGATACTTTTATATTGTGCTTATTGTGTGACCGTGATACTTTTATTTTATGTTTATTGTGTGACTGTGATATTTTATATACTTTTGTGATATTTCGTACCCAAAAAATTCAACGGAGGGTTGCTCCGGGTTTGTCTATTTTTATGAACTATTATAAGTCTGTGTATTTATTTTATTATCGTAAGTTATTATCAGATATGACAAGACGATGAGGATCATACTGAGGTAGATACTCTAGATGGAGTGCTCCTCCGGTATGGACTACTGGTTCCGGATTCTCGTCGTGGAGTACTCCAGTGTACTGACCAGTTACATCTCCGACTCCGTCGATGGTACGTGACAGTACTCCTGGGACCAGCAGTTCCATGACTGAGACTACTGCCTCGTCCAGCCTTCCTCCTGCTGACGGTACCATGGAGACAGATGAACAGATGGAGGAGGTCGAGCCGACTCCATCTGCGCATGATCAGAGGGTTCCTCCATGCGTGCCTCCAGACGAGACGAAGATAGAGATTTGTTGGCCTAGCAAGTAAGTTAAATAGTTAACATTTTCCAAATGATTATATCTATATATTCATAAATTTAATTATCGTTGTATAGATATCGTCCCTCGGCAGTAAATAGAGCACTGGGGCATTTTTTGAGGCAGAACTATGGTGGAACTTGGATCAACTACTCAGATGCTCATGAAGGTAGGAAGACATTTTGATTTGCCCACTTCAAGGTAAAAATATATTTACTTTTAATATCAATAATCATTTATGCATATTATGTAACTATCGATTTTAATTCTTGTAGAAAATATATTTCTATCCACCACCCCGGGATGAGAAGATCGAGGAGCAGTTTTATGTCGTCACCGCCAAGCTGAACCGTGATGCGATCAATGACCAGAAGGTTCGTGATCGCGACGGAGAACCAATTCAAGGTTGGATCACTCCTGAGAGGTGTACTGCGATAAAGGCGAGATTCGACGAACCCAAGTATAAGGAACGGTCGGAGAAGGCAAAGGCGGCTAGGTCGAAGGCAAGAAAGTGGTATGGTGGCTTGATTCCCATGACGAAACATTTTTGTCGTCTGGTATGTATTCTTTTGAATATATATTATTTTAATGCAAGTAGGAAAAGATATTTAACTTTAATAATAAACAATATCATTTTTAACAGGTACAGAGGGATGAGAACGCCAACATGGTGACAGTCTTCCTGGCCACCCATCGAAAGGGTCTCATCGATGAGAAGGCCACACAGATCTATGTATGTTTTACTACCCTGTGTTAGTTTTAATATAATTTAAAAAATATGCAAATAGATATCTATATAGTTAGTAATAAGTAACTTAGACGTTAGCAACCACTTTTCTAGGACGAGTATCTTAAACTACGTGAGCGGGCGGCTGCTAGTGAACCAGCAGAGGGAGGGGCTGGTACTTCCTCTCAACCCTCTACAGCTCTGTCGGGGGATGAGCTTTGGATGACCGCCGTTGGTGCTCTTCATAGGGGTATGTACTACAGTACGGGATCCTACGATGCCTATGTTACGATGTAGTCATCGAAGGCCCCCTTTGTCAGTGTGTATTCCTCGCAGCATTTATAGTGGTCGGCACGAGCCCAGGAGAGCGTTGACCGTCAAATTGCTGACCTGTGTGACAAGTTGCTACAGAGGATTACAGAGCGGCCATAGTCTGCGTCACAAATGGACGTTACGACGATCATCGCATGTTTTGATTCGCTCGAGCATAGCCTTATGGAGCTCAGGACTCTGAGCCATACGACAGAGCAAAGCCTTATGGAGCTCAGGACTATAGGCCAGACGACAAAGCATAGCTTGGAAACTCTAGCCGCGTCTATGGAGCACAGATAGAAGGAGCTGGAGGGGTC